>PVIC010030100.1:0-22125 GCA_004025085.1 Thryonomys swinderianus
GGAGGAGGAGGAGGAGGAGGAGGAGGAGGGAAGAATGGAGGCGCCGCGGAGCCCTGATTACGCATGGGCTGAGCTGCTTCTCTGACCTGATCCTCTCCGAGCCCGGCAGCCGGCGGTCCTCAGCCGCCCACAGAACAGCAGCCGAAACAACTGTTCCCGAAGGCTACAGCGTTTATTTTTCTCTTTTGGGGGGTTTTGGCGGTTGTTTCGGGGGCTCGCCAACTGGCCTCTTTAATTAAAAGCTTCAATAAAAGGCGATCGCGCCAGGAATGCACCGCTCCTCTCCGCTCAGGATTTGCATATTTTTTTAATGCCCTAATTTCCTTGATGTATGTAAATGTAGCCGGACGTAGAGGGAGACAGGGAGCTGACGTCAATGGACGTGACCTCGCAGCTAAACCTTGAACGTGAAGCCGGGATGGGGGAAAACACGGAGCGGCCGCGGCGGAGCCCGTCAGCCGGCGCGCGCTGCAGCAGCCGCCGGCCCAGGCCGAGGTGCCCGAGCCGGTGCAGCCTGCGGAAGCTTGAGGCGCGCCTTCTCCAGCCGGCCCCGCTCGCCGATCGTCATCCTGGCCTCCAGCCCCACAAATACGTGTTCCTTTGCCTCCCCCAGGAAATCACACCCCCAAAACAACAAACCGAAAACAACAAATAAGAAACCCAAGTGTTTTGGAAAACTGCTCGGTAGCTTATCAGAAAGAAGAGTCTGACAATGGAATGGGTTTTCTTCTTTGACGCCCCCCCCCCCGCTTCTTTCTGCAAGAAGATGAAGGGGAAACCACAGACCACAGCAGACCGTTCCCCAAACACGATAAGCTACACACATTCCCGGTGGTAGGGAGAGGTAAACTGCATCCGACAGGTGAGGGCGGCTCCTTCGAATACCTATTTACCTGTGCAATCATTGTGCGTGTCGGCTTCATGAACAACAGTGCTAGGAGCGCTTGTTTTAATGTAAAGGGAGGGTCGTGAGTGTGTGTGCGTGTGTGAGTACCCGTGCGCGCGCGCGATAGGGGGTGCTCCGCTGAGGAGCACCGGGAGAGATCAGTATCTTTCCGCGGTCGGGTCTGGGGCTCGTCTTTCGGGGCCTGTAGGCCAAGGCCTCTACGCAGGGGTTCGAGTTTTTCCCGCGAGGAGACCAGGCCCGAAAGGCTTCCCGAGCAGGCCAGGCTTCCGATTGCATTGTGTAAGGAAAGAAACCGGCGGCTCCAGCCGTGCGAGCTCGGCCTGGATCCCCAGCGCCGCAGCCGTGCGCGGGGATGGCGGCTGTCGCAGGGTGCAGAGGGCCTCGCCCGCGCCAGCGTGTGCGTGCCCGCCGTGAGCGGGGGCCGCACCTCATGCACACTCGCCCCCTCCCCTGGCAGCCGGCGATCAGTCCTACTCCTCTCGGGGGCAGGCAAGATTTGAGCGCCCGAGGCCGCCTGTTTAATCCCCGGCCCTGCCCGGGGCCGCCCAGGCTGCGGGTTTTCCTCGCCGCACCTCGCAGACCCAGCTTTGTTTTCCTGCCAAGCTCGCGGCCACCTGGTCCCACGCCTGTGACGGGCGCGTGTGCGTGTGAGCGGGGCGGGTGGCGGGCGCGCGCGGCGGGCGGGGGCCCTGGCGCCAAGGACACGCGCGGCTGTCTGTCCTCCGGCTGCACTTGGCGGGAAAGCGGGGCCGCCGGCAGTCCTTGCCGCCTCCCAGCTCCCTGCGGGCTGCATTTACATACGGGGCCCACGTCTGAATTTCTACACCCCCATCCCAGCCCCGCGCTTCCCCTCGTCCCCAGTCGCACGCGCGCAGACTCAGAAAAGCCGCCAGGGCGCGCAGACCCCAGCGCGCAGGCAGCCGCTGGTCCGGGGCGCGCGGCCCGGCCCGGGGACGCGCAGGCTCGGCGGGAGGATTCCTCCACCGCCTCCCCGCCCCCCACCCGAGCCGCACTCCTGACAGCCTCCAGCTCGTGCTGCAGAAGCCCACCTTCCAGAGGACCCCCCTTCCCTTTCCGCACACTCCCACCTCTCCTTCGGCTCTGTCTCTGGAACACACACACACACACACACACACACACACAAGCACACACGCACGCACACGCTTGCGCGCGCGCGCGCTTTTTCTTCCTTCTCAAATAGATAACCCCTATGGCGCGCGTCCCTGGTACCTTTTGAATACCATAGGAGTTTAGAGAATAAAATCCTTGTAATGTATGGCTTGTCTTTAGCAAAACATTTAGCAACCAAATGACGGGGTGGGTGAGAGGAAGGGGAACTTGAACTAAAAGACCCTTCTTTAAAAAAAAAAAAGTCTGCAAGTCAAAAGGTCATTCTCCAAGTTTGTAAATAAAATTGCAAAGGGAGTCCTTAAAAAAGAAGTGGAAAGAAGGAAGGAAGAGAGGAGGACAAGTTACATAAATCAATGCATTGGCGAAACAAGGCAGAGTGATTCTTTTAAGCTTGTGTCTTAAGAAGCCAAGTGTGTGTGGGGGGCGGAACTGGAGAGGAGAAAAAAGAGAAAAAGAAAAGAGAAGAAAATAAAAGGTAGAGAAGGCAAAAGAAGTTTGCAAAGAAATGTGTGCTTTGCATCCTACAATAGAAACATGTAGCCATTGGCCTGCCTCAGACAGACATTTCTAATTTGTTCCGTCTGTCAGGAGGGGACTATGAGAGGTTTGGGTGCAAATTCATTATCTCTGGCAACGCAGGACGGAGTGTGGGGACTGAAAAAGACCGTGGCAATGGACGAACAATAGGGCTTCAGTTCATCAGTAACAAAAGCACTGGGCAAATTGGTTGAGTTTCAGAGCACGTCCTCCTCGGCAGAGGGGGCTGGACTAGACCTTGGACAGCCCCCCCAAAAACTTGCCGAGCCTCTCACACACCACTTCACTCTCCACTGCGAGGCTCAGGGAGCGAGTGCCCGCGTGGGGGGGAAAAGTTGGCTTTTTTTTTTCCTCCTTGGGCTTTTGCGCCCTGCTCTCTCCGTTCCCACAAGGGAAGACCCTCGCAAACTATTTTAGACGCAATCAAGCAAGAATCACCATGTGGAATTGAGCGGCAGTTTTAAATGTGCGAAGGAGAGGAATGATTAGAAATTTTTTTTGTTTGTGTTTTTTGTTTTTGTTTTTGTTTTTGTTTTTGGAGACGCCAAAAAGGAGCCTGTGTATGTGCCGCAGCCGCTGTGGGACTGGATCTTGTCTCTTCTGGCTGGAGCGCCTCGATTCCTGTCCTGCTGGATTTGGGGGGCTGCGCTGCCTGGCTCTGGGAGAGCAAGTGAGTATCTCGGCGGCCCGCAGGCTGCACCTCGGCTGGTGGCGCGGCCCGCTCTGCCCGCCGCGCCCGCGCTCGCCGCCCGCCTCGGAGCCCGCGGCCGCGGAGCCCGCCGCGGCCGCTCCGAGCGCCAGTCCGGGGCTTTGCTGCAGCTAATTGATTGTGTGTCTCGGTGCCAGACCTGTTGATCGGGAGTTGCCGGAGCCGGACTGTTAATTATCCTATCCGCTGGCTTGACACCCCGATCACAGCGAGAGGCCAGGAAAATTTCGCTTTGCAGAAGGGAATTTTGTACAGGGTTTTGTGTTGGCAGGCGTTCTTTCCTTTCTTAAATCTACAGTTAAATACAGTGGTCTTTTGCGTTCCTGGTTTTTGGATTCGCATTTTGAACGATTCACCCCACCTCCACCCGCCCAAAGTTGCAATTATGTCCCAAAGAAGCGGGGGTCTGATTAGATCCCGCTGCAAACTTCTGTAAGGGAGCCAAGTGGAGCCGCCAGGGTCTCCACTTCCTCTGTTCTTTGCCTTCGTTTGGGAGAGGCCGCGCGAGGCTCACCCCAAGTTTGGCTTCTTCTACATGCACCCTTCGGGGTTAGTTACCGGGTCTTGGGCCGGGTCAGCTCCGGGGAGAGCTGGGGTCGGAGCAGAGCCTGGCTTCACGGTCTGCTGGGAGCCCAGACTGGGCTGGGAAAGGCGAGACCTTTGGGTGGTCTGGACTCCGCCGCGGGAACCCAGGCCGTGGGGAACCCGCTCAAGGACGCTTTTGCAGGATCTGCGGCGTTTTCTCTTGCAAATTCACCCGCAGCGTCTAAATGGGGGACTGGGTGGAGGGGTCAGGGCCTCAGTGGAACTGGTCAGAAGTTAGACCGCAGACCTGTCAAGTCACGGCCGCGGCCGGGGTCCCTAGGAGCCGTGGCTGCCTCGAGCTCACATCCACTTCCCTGCTTCTCTGGGTGCCCATGACTGCCGGCCACGCCGCCCTCCTTCTCCACCGTGGCAGGAGTAATTAGGGCGCTGTCTCTGGCCGTGGTAGACAGCCAGTGTAAATGAACCCGTGCTGTACTTTCGTTTTTGCAAAACCAGTAGCCCCACCCCACCAGTCCATAATAACAATAAACATAAAAAATCATAAAAGAAAAGCAACCTATTTTCGGGAGTGTAAGACTTCCTGAATATTGGATCGTGGGGGGATGGGGAAAAGGAATAAAAAATCCACCACTTTACAGCAATCAGGTTTTACATTATTCATTGATTTACTGGAGGAGGGAGCCAATCAGGAGGCACAGAATGAATGCACATCTCGCCGTGCTGTGGCCTTACAGTAAACTATTTGCATCTTTCTAATGGATTAGACATTTATCCAGGGATTCCCATTGTTTGAAAGGCCTGCAAATCCAGTCTCTTAAACATTTAGAAAATAAGACTTTGTTCCTAAAATCCTTATGTGGAAGGACTCTCACTCCTCTTTTGTATGGCAGGTTACAAGGTTCAAATCCCTAATGTTTCTTAAGTCCCTCTTCTTTGCAAGCTAAAAATAAAAGAAAGGGAGAAAGAAAAAATTAATTTTCCAAACCCCTACAGATTCTGCATATTTTGCATTTCTATTATTATGCATGTCTCCATTTAAATGCAAATTAGCATATTTAACCCTGTGGGTGCTGGAGCCCAGGAAATGTTGTACTGAGATTTGGGGGAGCCTCTTAGCATTTGAAGGATTCATAGTAATTGCAATGCTTTCAATGAAGCCATTCCTAGATATGACTTTGTGTACAGATGTGTATATATATATATATATATGCATATATATAAACCATGATCATTTGTTTTCTTGACTATTTTTCAGATGAAACTGAATAGAAGCATAAAATGAATAGACTGGCCATTCAACCAAAGGTAATTTCATAATTTATGTTTGATGAAATCAAAGTGCTGTACAATCACAACAAAGTATTATTTACTGGGTGCCAGGCCTGCAATGTGTTGTCTATCTCCCAATGCAGTAGATATCATTCCAGACAATTTTAAGTTTCTGTATATCCAGTATTTTACCTTGTAAGGAGTCTTTGTGTCTAATATATATCGAGCATAACACCAGCATAATCTGTAACTGCCTGCAGGAAGGAAATTTGAGATACAGAAAGGATAATAGGATACTTTTACTAGAAAGTAAGCTAGTCAAGTGCCTCACCTGCACTATACCATTGCTGTAAATTAAATTGCTTTCATAAAAGAAATGGTTGTCTTGACTGTGCTAGTGGACTGTGGTTACCATACATGGGAATCATATCAACTAAATATTAAAATGGGAATTTGGTATACCAATTCTTTATGGACTCTGCAGTAGCATGAGTAGGGTTCAGAGATGTTCTTAATATTGGTGGTAAACCTGGTGGATTAGAATTTACAGAGATGTGTATTTCTGATCCAAAAATATAGAAAATCATAACTTTTTACTTTTAATTTCAAGAGAGCTTGTTATTCCCAAGTAAACCAGGATGTTTCAATTCATGTTTCAGCCATCTGGAGACCTAGAAAAAGATTAGAAAACAAGCATGACAATCACGTCCTAATCTACTAGCTATTAATGGAAATTTTTTAGAGAATGAGCAGGAAAGCCATTTGAATTCAGTGTGTCCTTCAGTATGCAAATTTTAAAACAGCACTCTGTAGCTCAGCTAAAGAGCTTTCTGAAAGCAAAACGGTGAGATTTAGGCATATTGAGAGCTGCACAGTTGTTTCACCTTGACACACATTCTATATACAACAACACAATCTCTCAAAGTTATGTAGATGATGAGCTACGATGATATAAACCTTGGCAATACTCAAAATAAACAGGTTCTTACTGTTAAGCTTTGCTCTGTAGGTTTTAGTTTTCATATCCTGAGAGATAACAGAGATACAATATTTAATTGGCTGTATGACTAATGAGAAGGTTGTTCATAGCCATCATATGGTTCATTCCACTTAGTGGGCACTCATGTTGTGTGTGTGCCAGGTTTGAAGCCAGTCCTGGAATAAGTTGACCTATGTGGTGTTACCCTAACAAGATGCTATTTTAAGACAGCATCTTTAGTTTCTAATTGTAGGGGCATCTCAGATATTCAGTGTGCTGGCTCTTATGATAGTATTTGAATCCTAAAATTGCATCTCATTGTTGATCATGGAATAGGACCATAATAATTGAAAAACTGACATAGAGTTAATACCACACAGACATATATACATCACAGCCTTCTACTGTCAATGTCCCTTTCTCAAGCACATATAAAGCAAAGAGACATTCTAAAAATATCTGGAATTTCTTGGGTTTAAGGAATTGAATACATTTGATCACATGCATGCCAAATCACTAATGATTCACCTCTATGTCTTGTAAGCAAAGCCACAATGTTCTTTGGTCTTCTTATATTTCAAAGCTCATTAGAGTTTTACATAATTTCAGAATTGGTCTGTGCCTTGGTGATATTCTGAATTTTTTCTCAGATGTTGTCATCAGCTCAATAAGGGACAGTAGTTCCATGAGTGTTTCCCTGAATCAGCCTGGAGTCTGCATGCACACTTTCTGTATAACCTAAGGCAGCCATTTCTGATCTTACTTCTTGTTCCATAATTTAGTAAGAAATATAGATGAGTGATTTTCATGGCTTGGTCTTTTCTAAAAAAAAAAAATCCGTGCAAAAATGTTCACCATTAAAGTAAATATATATTTTTTTAATCCAGGGAAAGTTTGCATCTGTATTACTAAAGCTTATCTTTCATCGGTGTGATATTGGTGTTTAGACTCTTCATTGGGGGCTTTTCCTACCAAATCTGGCTTTCTTGACTTGTCAGTCTTTTCTACAGGGGTTACATATGTGTGCTTTGTATGTAGTTAGATAAGCACGTTCATACTCATGCCTCAAATGAATGAATTACTGAATTAGTGACAGAGTGTGCGATAACTCCCAAAGTATTTTAGCCATCGTGGAAAACAGTAGACCTGTAGAAAGAAGAATACTGTCATACACTAATGATGTGGACAGTGAATAGTAAGACTTACTATGTTCTTTTTTAGCATACATTTTCAAGAATAGTAACATCACTAAACAGAACTTGTAATTTTGAATAAGTATCTTATGTAGATGACCTAAGATGTCTTGCTGAGGAATGTCTGAATCCTAGAACTATATACATTATATATACAATAGACATAGATTATCTATTAGGTAGAAGAAGGAAAGAAAAGACTCCACAAAGTGATAATATTTGCACTTTGAAAAAGTTCTTAGAAAAGAAATGAGACTAATTAATTTATAAATTATCATTCCTTCCCTTGGAAAAAGGAGAAAAATGGGGGTGGGGGAGGGGAGGTGGAGGAAGGCATCCTTAATATCCAGGTGTTTTCTCGCATTTTTTTTCAAGAAGTAACAATATTTTTAAAGTAGTTTCATAAGACTAGTGTATTTTGTCTTTCTGTATGAAAATAGATGCTTAAGACAATAGACAAAGGCTCCGCATTTTTATTCCGGCAGAGTTGTGAATGACATTAGAAACTATTTCTGCATTGTTTACCTGTGCTGCATTTTAACACACACATCCTATATGTGCAGTCATTAAAAAAACACCTGGAAGAAGTACACCTGCTTAGAGCATTGCTTTGAACTCACAGAACAAAATGCGCTGCCCTGTCGCCATGGTACATAGATCCAAAACATGACTGTGCTGTGAAGCCATTAAAAACACGCCACCCGAGCAAACTGTCAATGTAATCACACATCGACTCACTGCTTAATACAGATCTGATTCCCAGCCCCAGAAAGCCAGGCCCTGCTTTAAGCAATAGCAAAGTGCCCTCCATCTGTCTGCCTATGCAATCTGCCAGAAGAGAAATGCAGGCAAAGACGTTCCCCAGACCTGAAATGCTTTTATCTGTCCTTAGAGAGAAATTTCTTCCAGTCTTTGGATATTAGAACGATCTACACTAGCACGAAGGAGGTAAAAGGCCGCGGGTTGCTTTTCCAGGAGCGGTCGGTGGTGCTAGCGGAAGAAATGTTGATTGAGAAAATAGGGCTGTTGCAGTGCTGCTGCCGCGGCTGCTCCTGCTGCCTCTGTCCCTGCTCGCGGCAGGCGTGGGGCAGTGGGCTGATCACTGATGCATATCAATAACCATGTACTTGAGATTTCTCATGACATCATCATTACCTTGGTCTCCCGCGGTCTCGAACCTTTGACCTTGCCGGGCTGGTCCACAATTTGGCAGTGAAAGCCCCTCCAATGATGGCCCTTTTCTCCTTCTTTCAGACCGCGGGCAGCAGCACACCAGCAAGACGGCATCTGTCCTCCCCAGCCTAGAAGCCCTGTGAAATCGAGGATCTTCCCCCTAAAACACTCACATACAAGACATATGCGATCAAGCTGCCACCGCTTGGTAGAAAAGCTCGTGCTGCCTAACCCAAAAGGATCCGGAGCCGATCCTAGAATCGCTGTCACTTCTATAGAATGGGATTTTTTTTCCCCTTCCTCCTTAACCTGCGCTGGAAATTGCCGCTGGCTTTTTACATCTCTATAGAGGAAGGCTAAAGAATCTTGCGTGAGAACGAAGCCATTTACAATGCAAATAGAGGCCTCAGAAGGACGGCTGCTGCTGCTCATTCCTAACAGCTTGCTGCACCTTAATAGCTGGTTTTCTTTTCTGATATTAATAGATGAATTGTTGGCTAACACTGCCGGAGATTACTTGCTGAAAGGGGGAAAAAAGTTCGGAATAAACTCTGAAGGCCACAGATCTCATTTGGATGCTTTAGCCACACATACACAAACAGAAACCAGGTCATATTTACATAAAAGGAGGAACCTGAAGACGGCGAGTGTCCTGGATGACTGATACTCCTGGTGGCAGCCGGAAAGGAAGCAGCTCCGAGGGCGCGGAGAGGAAGACGGAGGCGCGTGAGGGAAGCGAGTTGTTATCTTTGGTTATCTAGCTGTATGAGTGTATTGGTCTTCATAAAGCTAGATAACCGAAAGTAAAAACTGCTTCAAGATCGCCGGGCCGCCGCGTGAGAACCAAAGACTACACCCGAGAGAAAATAAAAACCAGAAAGGTCAGGAATACTTAATTGCATCTAACTTTGTTCTTCTTCTTGTTTTTCTTTCTTTCATTATCTTTCCCGTAAGAGCAAAGGTGGGATTCGAGGAAATTAAGCGACACAAGATGCTGAAATTTAAGAATGCCAGGTTTAGGGGCAGGATTGTGAGAGCTGTGAAGAATTGTATAGCGCTCAGAGTAAAGATGCGTGTACAGTTTGTTCTGTTTTAAGGCTAAAGTTTATATACGAGGAATTTTTTCTTCTTCTTCTTAGAAAGCTGTTGTAGAGATGCCTGACAACTGGTTTAAAAATGATTCCATGATTATGTAGCTTGGGCAGTTCCCTTCTGAGGCCCCTCCCCCCCAATTTGACGATTGTGCTTGGAAACTACGTTAAATGTATTTGGGCTGACTGTCAAATTCTATGAAATTAGATTCTCAGAAAAGTTTATCCTGGAAAGTTAATAATTTATATCTACTGAGGACTCAGCACTAGCAGGGAAAATGGAAAAAAAAAAAAGCAAAGGCTGATTTTGATTCTTCTATTCAAAATACAAGGGCAGATGCTTCTCTGTTCCAAGAGGGTTTCCTTGAGGAAGCTACTGAAGCAGAAAGACGTGATGGAGACGAGATCGCCTCCCCTCTTGTCAAAGTGTTTAAAAAATGTTCTGTCTTACTCTGCGCCTAGCATTGGAAATGAAAGTGACATTTACGCCACAACCCACGTGGGCGCCTCCTCTCTTTTTGTTTAAGGGTGATCAGGTCTATCCAGGAGACAGCTCTGGCATCCCAAACTGAAATAATTAGGACGTATATAGACCTGACAAAAATGGAAAGGGGGTGGGGAATCGCAGGGTCTGTCTTGCCTAATTGATTCCGCTAAACGGAACGAGGAGATGTGAACGGCGGGAGGCTCTGATTCCCACGCTCGGGGGCAGGGGGTAAGGCGGCCGGCAGCCTATGACAGACAGCCCTGTTGGAGGGTAGGGTATGAAAAAAACATCAAGTGCACACACCATACTCATCTCCATCGCTTAAGAAGGTAAAGGCATTTCCCACCCACAGCCCTCTGCAGGCTCCCAAATGGCAGCGCCAACTGGTCTGTGAGCTGCAGCTTGCTGTGTGTTTGTTCTTTTTTTTTTTTTTTTTTAGGGGGAACCTCTGTTTAATCTGCTGGCCATGATGAAGTTTGGCCTCTGAAGTTTGGTTGAGATTTTTCAATTTGTAAGGAGACCTGGTAGAAAGTGATTCCCAGAAAGTTCCATTACTGCCTACCCCTGAGTGATGTCGTCCTCTGTCTGTCCCCAGGGCCTAGTGACCACCCCTTGCTTTTTTTTTTTTTTTTTTTGGCTTGGCTTGGCTTGGCTCCGCTATACTATTGAGTACACAGCTCAGTTCCACAGTTGCAGTAATGGCTTCATCAGCTTGTTTACCCCTTAATGTGACGCACCTTGAAGCGAGGCTCCAGGAGGCTCGTTGATGCCTACTAAAACTATGAAGCCATCAGCCCAGAGAAAGTGGATTACAGTAGCAGTGTAAAGGAGGCTGTGGAGCAGTCCCAGCTACATGCATTCTAAACGGCCATTCTTGTTTATTCTGACAGTAACTACTCATGCTTGGCATGAACTTTGAGGCATTGGGGGTTCCCCGCTGGAATCCTCTGGTGAAAGTCCTTACACTGGGCCACGTCATCCAGCCACATTTGTATGGGTATTTACACATAAATTCAACCACCGTGATAAGAAAATCACCAAAACGGCCTTTTACCATCCATATGGCCTAGATTACTCACCTTCTTCTTCAAAGGCAGCCCGTTTCCCTTTGTACCTTCACTCCTGGTAAGACTTGAGACTGGAAAAGCCAGTAAAACCACTGTTAGTTTCACTTAGAAGCTCAGAGAGACTTTAATAAGGTAAATTCTCCATTTGGCTGCTGAAAGCGTGCCAAAGTTTTACTACCCCATGACCGTGGAGAAGACCCTTGTTTATTTACATTTGAAGCACTGTTTGTGCAAACAACCTTTCGTTGTTAAGTGCTGTATTCCTTTCATTTACTTCGTGTCCAGGGGTGCTATTTACCTAGAACCATTGTCTACTACAATTAACATTTACATTACAAAGTGTATGCGGTTTCTTTCTCAAGGAGGTTCAATTAGGCAATAAGATGTTTGCTGGGGAAACCTATTGTTTACTGAAAGCACTCAATGGAGTCAAATTGCTGAAGCTTTTTTTCCTACATCTTGGTCTTTTCTGTAAATATGTTAAATATAACATCTAAGGAAAATAAACAATATTATAATTACGTGTTTGCCATTGTCATATCAAACTTGCTTTGTATCATACTAATGTTGCATAACTTATCAACCAATAAAAATACATTTCAATGTTCTTTTCATTTTATTTTTTGCTCTTGCTGCAACATGTCCCAATTTTTTCTTTTTTTGATTACACATCAAACTTCTGACATTTTGTTTTATTTGTGTGTGTTGAAGAGAGTTAACGTATCTGAGCTTGGGGTGGGGGGGAGAGGGGGTGTGTGCTGAGATAGTCTCTACAATGACCTTCTAATAAGGTGATATTTCTTTGAAATCTGAAATATTCCAAAGACATGTACATTTAAGTCAAAAGAAGTGTAAATATCAGTTAAGTAGTTCTTTGAAAGGTGGTTTTTAACATTGGCAGAAACCGGATCAAGTTTATTTAGCATGCCACTGCATTGTAAAACAGTTGGAGCGAAGTTGCAGGTTGCGTGAGTAGGCATGTTAACTAGTGGGAACCGGGCGCAGTCTTTGTGAAGGGAAGCAGCAGATTGCTGTGCAAGGCCAATGTTAAAAAGGCAGCTGAATTTAACACCATCTGGAAGAAAAGATCCCTTCACGACTTTCTCACACCGTCAGACAAAACTAGTGTCTCTTGTTCCTAGCCCTTGTCTATGCAACCATACAATACTGAGTCATTATACTTTTGCTGAGAGAAAATTTGAGAACACAATATGGGTAACCAGTGAATGACCAAGTTTCATTGTGCCCGCTTAAGTCGATTGAAATCTACGTCTAGAGCTATGAATGGTAGTATTGTTTTCCTCACCAGGGCTGTACTAAATGTCAGCACAGTGTAAAGAAAAACTTGAAGTCTGCAAATAACTTACCAGATCTCAATTATAATATTTTCCCACACTAGAACTAATATCATTGCGAGGGGGCTACATTGCAGAAAATACAAAAAAAAAAAGGCAACGGAAAGAAACAAGAGTTCATTAAGAAGTTATTTTATCCAGACAAACATTTTAATTTTCTGATGGGAACTTCAGGCTGCAGGCTGGCTAGAGGACTGGGATTCATTACTTGGAAGTTCAAGTTACAAAAATGCTCCTTGTGCAAGCAAAATAGAATAAAACAAACAGCTAGTTCTACCTGAAACCCTCTCTTATTAAATATCAATGGTCTCCACTTGGGTTTTATTGCTGCAGTTCTGCTTAGAGTTGTTGGTGGGGATCTAGTTTAATTTACTTTAAATTCGGGCGCACTGCTCTCTCAGAGTTTAGCGCTGGGATTGACTGACAGTGTAAAAGAACACCATAGGCGTATATTTCCAAAAATATACAAGAACCTTCTGACACCTCCCTGGATGGATTTAGTGCCCTCAGAAATGCGCTTTCCCTTGGTATCACACCCCTCCCTGCAGTTTCTAACTCTCTTTTCCCTCTTATGATATATATCAATCAGTTATTTTAGGGTTAAGTATTGTACTTGACTGTAAACAGTCAGAAAAAGGAAACAAAACAGTTCAAAGAAGAGTAACAGGAGTTGGTTGTGTATGGTTTATTAGGTTGTCTATTTTAAATATAATTGACTTTGCAATTTTGTTATCGTGTCACCAAGTGTCGAACAGTTCTTAACATGTAAGTGCAAAACAAGGAGTAATTGCTGTTTTGCTGAATAATACATCTGAGTTGCCAGCGTCAAAGGTATTATTTTGTGTATTTCTAAACAGGAACGTTAACTGCAGGTTTTGACATCCAGGATCTTTTCTTGAAGTACTTATAAAAAGGATGATAAAAATGATACACTAAAAAGTAAACATAAAGCTTTAACCAACTTATTTTCCTTGTCCTACTCTATGATACTAGAAAATAAATAGTAAAAAGTCACAATAATCAAATTTGAAGGAATTACCATAAACAGAAAAAAATCCAATAGAAAAATAAAAATGGTAATTGGATAGAGGTTGAAAAAATTACCTAAAAAGATTTCTACAACATCTTTGCAGAATGTGAATGGGCATATTTATCAGAATGTATCCCCTGCTGAAGTTAACCCTAATATGCATAATAATGAGATAAATGCATTATTTATATTCAAGATGGAATATTATCCAAAGTGGCATTTCTTTAAGTCTTCTTAAATACTAAATTTTGTGCTATGGGTGTTTTTTTGTGTCTATTTTAAAAATTAAAAGCTATTTTATCTGGAAATATATGAAATTCTAATCTGATTTTGTGTAGTTTTATGAAAATTAAACAGTTTAAATAATAAGAGATAAGGACGAGTGCATTTCAAGCTCAGAAACACTCATCCTATTCACAGACTACAGCTAAACACTTGAAGATATTTAAAGAATTTTGGCTTTTTAAAAATGAAGAAATGAGTCCCAAGGATTTATTTTCCACCCTGGCTAGAAAATGAATGAAAGAGCGTTCAACTATGTAGAATTTACCCCCCCCCCCACTAGATCTCTGTACCTCTGGAACTATCATTGCGGCTTAAGAACACAGACAGCCTGTCCCCTTTACCTTTCTGTGACTTACCTTTTCCCTCATTTGCTAGAATAAGTAAAATACTGCATTATCTTTTGGCTTGGGAAGGATGCTGGGGTGGGGTGGAATGGTGAGATCAGCATCAGGGGACGACGTGTCCCTTAAGATTAAGAACTAATTAGAATCAAAGTTCCTGAGTAATAGCTACCTGTAGTACGGGTCAATCGTTTTAACATCAGTGTTTGAGATAGTTAAACAGTCCTACGGCAGTGGGCATGTCAGGCCGTTTTTCAGTGTCTCTGGATTTTAATGGATGGCTTTGTTACCCTGTTTCTTCTGTTCCTGGGTTTCTTAGCACAAGTTGCAGGAGCTGGTTCAGAACTGAGCAGAAAGCTCCATCCCGTTTGCTTCGAGAGCTCACTTCCCCCCTTGTGGGCTGGCTCGGCTTTCTTGTGGAATTAATTCTGGGGTGATGAATGGCAATGGGAAGTGCCCGGTGGTGGCTGCTGCTGCGGACTGCGCGCGCTTCCCGGCCAGCAGGGCGCGGGCACCTCGGAGGCAGGAGCTTGTGGCTTTCCGCTTTGCAGCCGCCAGCCAGCCACGGGGGGCAGAGCGTTTAAAAACTGCAGAGAATCGACTTGACTCCGGGAAACACAGAGATCTGAGCCGTATTTGTTCCAAAAGAAGCGCATCCTCGTGCTAGGCTATCTGACTTGGTTTTAGCTCAGAGCCCGCACAAAGCTGTCGGGAGATCTAAAAATAGCCCAGCGTGGGCGGCCCCTGAGCCCGGCAGCGGACGCGCGGGGTTCGGCAGCGGCCGCAGAACAGGCTCCGCTCGGCCGGACCGCAGAGCCGTAGCACGACGCTGCCCGAGTCCTCACGCAGCTGCGCCTGCTCTACGCCCTCTCCTGGAAACCTGCGTCTGATTGGCGTTTCCCGGGAGACGGGCTGCGGGGGCCGCGGCGCTGGGGCGCAGGCGCACAGGCGCGCTCCCGGAAAGGCGGGCGAGGCGGGGCGGGAGCCGCCTGGGTTCTTGCGCGCGCGCGCGCGCAGCTTCCCGCGCCAGCTGAGCTTCACCAGGAGTCCAGGGAGGCTCTCCTTGGCCTGGAGGGTGTGTGAGGTTTTCGGAGCCGCCGGTTTCTGAGCTCCTCACCTCAGACTCGGTTCTGTCCTGCGCACCCCCCCTCCCGCCCCGATGCAGGCAGGGATCCCGGGCGCGCGCGCGCGGGTGGCCTCGAGGTACTTCCTGGCTGTTAGTCCTTCTGGGACTTAGTTTCGCTACCCCGCCAAGCCGCTTCCCGGGTGTCATCCGAGTGAATGATGGGATCGTACTCCCCCCCCCCCAGCCTAGCATACGACGCTAGTGGAGAAGCAGGGCGGGGCGTTGGAGTCCAGGGTGCCCAGCACGGCGGTTGGGCCCTTGCCTGCTCAACATCCGTCTCCACCCCACTGCCCAGTGGCAGCTCTGGGCGCATCTCCTCTCCCATCAGATGTGGTGCAAATATTAATCTCCCTTTGGATGGGTACAGTAGAACTTGTTGGGAGATTACTTTAAAAAGAGAGCCGAGTCTTAAGCACTTACTAAAGCCAGTTAATAACATCATGCATGGACATTTAAACTTGTTGTAAGTTGCAGAGAGGATTAGCGGGAAGTCACGCTGTGCGCAGCTAATGATACCATCTTAACTCTACCCAGGCTAAATCCACCTCGCCCGCTCAGGTCCGGCTCCTCAGCCCCCGCGGGAGGCTATGAAGGAGGAGGGTGGTGGAAGAGGAGAGGGCGGACCCTGAAGAAGCCACCCGGTCCTCGCTTCAGGGGACAGTCAGTCGCCTTAGGAGGCCACGGGCGGTGTACTTCTGGGTGGGCGCGAGCAGGGGGTGAGGCCCAGGCCTCTGGTTGCGCAGGACCCCACTCTGCAGGATGTGCTTTCTGGCAAGGTCTCCACCAGCCTGCCTCAGCAGTTTTGATTTTACTAACCTAAGGGTGGGAAGGTCTGTAGGAAGCTCAGGTGAAGTTTGAGGATTCCTGAGACCCAGGTTTTCTTGCTACTAGTAGATTTGCATTACAAATACTGTTGACTTTCACTTTTACAAAAGAAGTAGGCTCAGAATTTCACAGGAAGATTTTGGAGCTTGTTATTCACAACTTCTAGTCACGGGCTTGCACTACTAGTTTCAAACTAATCACTGTTTTAAAGCAGTTTTCAACTACTTTATGACAAGGCCAATTAGAAATAATCCTGGGAAAATGCTACAAAATGCTGCGGCATTAAAACCCTTAAAAACCAATAGTCATCTGGTTCTGTCGCTAAGTAGCTATCTGACAGATTTCTTGTGTTCTGAGTTTCTTTTAATAGTCGCTTGCCTGGGAAAACAAGCTATCAGGAGGATTTTAACTGTCTCTTGGCTTGTGGCGTTATTTCCTTTAGTTTTAAATTTAAACTTGACAAAGTGAAAATATTTATGTCTTATATCATTAATAGCTTGTATGGATTGGAAATGACCAGATGCTGATCATTTTTAATAATTGGTGAAAACCTGTAAAGAGATGGTAAAAGAACTACTTGAGGTAAAGAGTGTATGGAGCAACAAAGCAAAACAACAAAAAACACTGTATTATGTAGGCCACAAGACTAATTTACATATTACCCAGAATGTCTCTGTGTCTCTAAATCCATGTCTAGATCTTTGTCTTTTAAGGAAAAGAAATGTTTACACACATAGGTACACACACACACACATTAGAGTAAATTTACTGGGGTGGAAAAAATTTCTAATATGTATGATTAAGACATTTTCATTGAGTGTCTCAAACATAATGTATGTATTTAGCAATTGCAGTCTAATAAAAAACTCATAATTTATTTGGAGATAATACCTTCATGAAGACAATAATCGATTTAATATCATTGAAATTCAAAATCCACAGACTTGCTTCCTGTCAAGACTACAGCTCTTGTGTAGTAATAATAGACATATACTTAGTCCTTATTTTTAATTCAGGGGGTATTATGAAGGTCCTTAAACTGTTGCATGAATGTATCAGTCTTTGGGAAGAATCCAAATAACAGATTTTAGGCCTATTTTTACAAAACACATAGGTTTACACTTTAGTTGCTCAATATATATTATTGTAATGTATTAAATTACCCGGAAATATATTTGTGTTTTGAGACTGATGGAGCTGAGGATTTTGAATGGTCTCTGTAATAACTGGAAACATGTTTAGGAGCTTTAAATCTGAAGGGTCTACCATGACTGATTCATGGCAAATAGGTTGAAAAGGATGGAAAGAAAAGAGTCTTGTAGGTTTCATTTCAATTTGTAGTGTAGTCTCTTGAGTAGTTCTAATAGGTGAACATAATTAAGAAGTAAAGAAATAGGAATTTACTAATAGGTTTACAATCAGCTGGCTTAGTAAAGTGACTCCTTACAATCTGCATGCTCTTAGATTAGTACAAGCAGTGAAAAGTTCAGCTGTTCCAAATGAAGTTAGAAATTGCTGAGTAGCTTCGATTTTCATGTTGTACACGCACCTTCAGGTATAGTCTGGAAGCTCTGTTTGCAGATAGGACATAGAATTCCAGTGATTCAAACAGCACAGTACAAATACTGCATATATTTCTGCCAGATTTATCTCAGAGGGACTGGCTGCAAAGGAGGAATCTGTAGGGTGACTGAGCCCACAGTGTGCCATGGCTGCAGTGGGTAATCTCTCCATGTGCATGCTGGGCTCACTGACAGGAGAGGCCACTTGAATTTCAGTCATTTTTCCAGATGTTAGCCTTAAGGTCTATATTGTCACTTCAAAATATATGAAGTGAACTACATTTTCAGTAATTAGTAATTATTATGAAGGCAGAATGATTTTCCATAGCCACTGGAAATAGAAATTTGGCTTAAAAGCTAATTTCTTAAAAGTTAACCTTAACTAGATCTATTTTATTAGAGAATGTCTAATTCAATTTTGATTTTTCAAAATGCATTTTATCCCATAAAGAGCACTTCTGCATAAAATGCAGTTGGAAAAGAGAAAAATATTTATGCTTTTATCACTTCCAGTGATCAGATACTGTGGTGCTAGACATTAGGCTATCATGTGCATCGCTACATTATTAACTTAATCTAATGCTCAGAGTCATTACCACATTCATGGGTGTCTTTCTGATATACCTCCAGTCCACTGGATTTTGAAGTGTGATTATGTAAATTTTCTACTGATAAATAAATGACTATAATTGTACTTGAAATACCACTCAAATTCTTAAGACCATGGCATCTAAATAATATATTATGCATTCCTTAATTATTTATCAAGACTAATTCAAAATAACTGTAGGGCAAAGCATACATTTATTTTTAAATAGCCATCCCCTTACCCAATTTTTTTAGGCTAAAAAATATACCAGATGGTGAAAAAATGGGGGATAAGGAAAAGGTTGATGGGTGGAGAAAATAGGCGGCAAATTTATCCTTCCCGTAAACATCTCTGGTTTGCCCAGTAATACTGTAAAATTCAAGTAAGGGCTGCACCATTTTCTTTTGCTTTGAATCCTAATGCCAGTTGAGTAAGAGTATTTTGGTGATGGCAAAAATGTCTAAATGTTAAACATTGGTGCAGGAAATTCCTCACCATTATTTGACAAGGAAAAAGAGGAAAGTTAGGGAAGAAATTTCATAGATGGTTATTTTTTAAAGTTTTGTGTAATCATTGTAAGGAAATTGCAAAAGCGAGTAAAGGTTATGCCAATCAAAGGATGCCACCTTCCAAGTATGGCTTTCCTTTAATTGTGGATGTAGAGAGTCACAGTAATTGAATGGCGCCTTCTCATTGTTTCACATTTGCCAAGGCTGTATTCAGAACTCTTGCACTGTGCCTTTAAAGGAAGCCTGTGTGTGCTTTACCTACATAAATTCTAATTGCAGAATCCACTCTAATCACCACGTAGAAATCATCAGAACCCTCATAAGTTCATGAGCCACACACTTTTCTTTTTTATTCTGCAAACCACACCTTATCTGGTTGCTAATGAAATACAGGAGATTGATTGCAGAAAATCTTCCAGGGAATATTTGCTGTCCCACGTATAGTAAGCTCCATTTGGCGCATTAGCATTTAGCCATTTTATGCAAATTTAGAGAAAATGACTCATGTATATGATTTAATATGCATCAGCGATAACTCATACCACCCTTATAAGAAAAAAGAAATTAAAAATTCATTAGAAAACTAGACTAGTGTCACTACATGGTTAAAACATTATTAAAGCATATTTCAATGTTTTGCTTACACTAGTGTTCTCATCATGGTGCCACCATTTCATGACAAAGGCCGTAGAGGAGAAAACATTCAACTTAAAATGTCTGCTGGCACACATCGCTGGATTTGTGTGTCACTAAACAATGAGCGAGCATAGCCTTGAATACCAACTATTTAATTAGCACTTTTGGAAGCCATGCATAGAAAATAGCTCATTTACATGCATCTGCTTAGCGATTAGTCCCATAAAAAGCTACCATTTTTTTGTTGTTGTTGTTTAATATAGCGAGCATTTTACCATTCGGCCATGAAAAAAAATCAAAACATATGTTATTATTTTCGAATCCTGAAATCTAGTGATTTAATTAAAACAGGCAAAAGTCTTCATATTTCTCTTCAAGGTATATTTAAATTATTTAATTTAACCTTAAGTGTACCATAAAAGGCTTGATACAAGTAATAATTAAGAACTTCAAAGGGCAATGAAAAAACCCTCTAATAGTCCTTGGTTTAATTAAAGGCTATTATTAGAAAGCTCTCCAATATACAGTTACATTTAATGACAAATGATGACTAGTAAAAGCAGTATTTGAAAGTTATGAGTATCTTATTTTAAATACTATTGATAGACTCTAGGAAGTATTCCTATCATTCCATTTTGAAAATTAATGACATGTATTTCTTGAAAAATCAAACTGATAAAATTAAAAGCCTGTTAGCTTAAGATGCTCTGCTTTTCATTAATTCTCTAGTCTACACATACCTGTCATGATCACAAATTAATCGTATGCTTCTCCAAAATTATTTCTGCCAATTTCAATGCTTTCGAAAGGGTTTATTTTTCTAACACAGTGGAGTATTTATGAAGTCATGTGTGCAAGTGTGTAAAGATGACTAACAGTAGAACTGGGCTTTACTCAAGCATTTTGGAATATAATATTCTTTTCTGAATATCAATTGATATTTAATATAACAGCGATCAATTTTTTCAGATATTTATATTATCTATTGCATTTGTAGACAACTGGCAAAAACCAGGTGATTTTCAATAAATTTCTGAAATAGGATAAGCCATATATAAAATAGGAATAGGACATCTATTAAAATTTGCTGTTTTATTAAGAGGGTACCCAGTGGCCTATTTTGATATATGCATATTTGTTTATATGAAGAATTTATGTGGAATTTGCATACTTATAATTCAGTGTGGATACATGAATGGTATATATGTGTGTGTATATATTCTCAAATGAAACTGAGGAATAAACACTTTAGAAGTTCTTTAGAATTAAAATATTTTTAAGAAATTCATTAGAATATTTTATTGATTCCTTGGTTAAAAATCATTAGTAATTGGCTTAGGGCACATTTGTAATAAAAATCACCTGGCTGCTAAGCATATACAATTTTACTTTTATTGAGTAATCTGTTATTTTGAATGATGACACTGTTTCCTTTGTTCACTGTGGGCTGCTGAATACCATAGGGTATGTGATCTTGGAAAGATAGTCAAACATGCAGATAGGAGGCAAAACCTGTCTTATTTTGCTATCTGGATGTATCCTTTATATATCATGTTCTACAATTTGAAAATTTCTGACTTTGATTTCTTATTCTGTCCTCCTCAAAACTAGTATTATTCTTTATTTGTTCATTACTCTCCTCCATAGCCCTTCCCAATACATAAATTTTGTAGAGTAAGAAACATATCTGTCCTGCTCACAGCTAAATATACTATATCTAAAAGAGTATTGGACACATAATAGATGTTCAGTAAGTGTTAGTTGATGAAAGAAAGAATGAATATGTTTTGATAAGAGATTAATCTTTCTGAGATAGCTGTTGCCCTATAGATCCTAGAGATTGATTCAGATAGGATTGATTGATTCATGGGAGCCCTCCGAAAGCTGCCCAGCTGTGTTGGTGTGACCTTTCCTAGACACAGTAAGGCCAATGTTTCATTAGGGAAGGAATGACTGTGTGTGGCCTCCACGCTAGCTTTGGGCTCTGGCTATTGGATAAATACTGGACATTTCATCATGGTAAAGGGTCCATTGACTGAATACCCAGGAACTGAATCCTACAGCACAGAATTATAAACATACCTCAAACAAAATATTTTCAGGTAATTTTAATATTTTTATTTTATTTTGATTTTAAAAAATTAATTTGTAGAAATGGCAGGAAGAGCATCCAGTTTCTACCAATAACAGAAAAGTTAAATGAGGGTTGGTGTTTTCCTGGTCAAACTCTTTCTTGACTAAGAACCATTTCTTGAAAGATCCATTGGTTTCTTTGTAATGCTTGGAATTATGAGTAAAGCTGTGTGACTAAGTAGAACTGCCGAGGCTTGAAAATTTATTTTTCCAAGTGCCGCATCAAAGAGCTTCTTGGAGAATTTACATCATTAATTATATTTTCATGCAGAAATTGGAATGTATGTTTTTGCATAAACTGTGAGACATTATTGTTTCACATTTTCTCATGACATTGGTTCAAAATAGCAAATGTAAGATGGAAAACTCAAGCCAATAAAGTGTTTATTAGGCTCCCAGCATGTCCTACCTATAGAGTTCTAAGGTTCTTAAAAAATAGCTCAGGAGGCCGGAGGGTTAGCTCAGTGGTTCCGGTGCCTGCCTTGCAAGCGCAAGGACCTGAGTTCAATCCCCGGTAACCACATATAATGCTGGGTGTGGTGGCTCACGCCTGTAATCCCAGCACTCGGGAGGCAGAGACGGGAGGATTGCTGAGTTCGCGGCGGCTTGCCTGGGCACCATAGTGAGCTCAGGGCCAGCCTGAAC
>PVIC010030101.1:0-22116 GCA_004025085.1 Thryonomys swinderianus
GCGGTGTTGATTGCTGGTGGGCGTGAGTCTCCACACCCAGCATTATATGTGGTTTCCGGGGATCGAACTCAGGACCTTGCGCTTGCGAGACAGGCGCCGGAACCACTGAGCTAACCCTCCGGCCCTACTAGTTATATATTTAAGGTACATTCAAAGAATCTACTTGAGGGATTGTGAGCAGTCTGTGAGATCATGGATATTGAGATACCTTAGATAAAGTCATTGGATATCGGTGCTGGGCACAGTTCCCCACACCTTTCTTCCCAGCACTCAGGAGGCTGAGGCAGGAGGATCACTGAGATAGAGGCCAGCCTGGGCTACATAGAGTTCAAGTTTATCATGGACTATATAGTGAGACCCTGTCTCAGAAACAAAGCAGAAAGCCTGATCTCAAGAGGCCTGATCTACCCATAAGTTGGAGAAATGCCATTTTCCACCCATCTTCTGATCCCCAGCTCTTCCCAGGATCCTTGTCTTCCTCTTACCCACCTCCTCCTGCCTTGGTACTTGTCCTTGCCCTCTGCCAGCCCTTGCTGTGGCAGGTGCCAGTCTGTGTTCCCTGATGGAATAGGAAAAGCCCAGGGCCCTTCACCTTAGGCTCTCATCTTGGGTTTGAGGTGTGAGGCTCTTGGACTCCCGTCATCCTTTGGTTCCCTACTGACCTACCTCAGGCCATAGTCTGGCTTGCTTTCCATGGCTGCTGGCTAAACGGGAGGGGAGGAAGATTCTTCTGACTGGAGGAAACATCCACCTGCCTTAGCCAGCCCTCGCTTTCCCCAAAGGGGCCCCAAAACTCACCTTCTGGCCCTCTTATCTTGTCTATAATTTTAATTGCTACTTTTCTTTGGTGTTTTTTGGAAAATGCTTCTTTGACTTTGGAGTAGGTCCCTTCCCCAATGGTCTTGCCCAGCTGGTACCCACTGGAGAGCAGAAAGTCCTCCATGCTGTTGTGGCGCTTCCTTCCTTCCTGTCACCCTCTCAGCTCATGCTGCCTCAGTGAGGCAGCTCTACTTCACCATCGCTCTGGGCCTGATCCTGTTCTTCCCCCAAGGACTTCATCCACAGCCGACTCAGCGCTGGAACATTCTCTGGACACAGCCGCGGGTGGTGGGGAGGGAAAGGGCTAGACATTTTTAACCTCCTGCCCAATTATGATGCCAAAATGGGCAGCGGCTCTCCCTGCCCTCACCACCAGCAAACCCAGCACTGGTTAAGTCACCGCTTCCCGCGCCTGCCCCGAGTGACAGCAGGGGACAGAGCCCGGGGTGTCAGCGCGGCCCGGCTGGCGGGGCTCGTCCGCGTGGACCCTGCTGCGTCCGGCGCCCCAGTCCGAGGGCTGGGGGCCGGCGGGGCCCGGTCTCAGGCGGCGCCTCAGCCGGAGCCTGCAGCTCCGGAGCATGAGTCCCCGCGGCGAGCGCCAGAGTAGCCCGGGGCAGCGAGGGTTCCCTGGTGGAGGAACAGGCTCTGTGATGTCACAGCGCCGCCGCGCGGGTCACAACGCAGCCCTTCCCCTGGACGGCTCGGCCCCAGCGAGCGGCAGACACCGCCGGCTCCGCCCGCACCGGAGCGACCTCCCGCGGCCAGCGCTCGGGCAAGCGCTTCCAGCCTGGGACGGGCCTCGGCCTCCGCAGGTGAGCGACCCCCCAGCCTGACCGCCGCTCCCCGCAGAGCGCCCGGGGCCTGGACATGAGCGCCCAGGAGCCCCCGCAGGGTCGCAGGTTCCCCATTGAGGCCGGAGACTGCCCTGGCCTCGCCGCCGCCGCCCCCGAGTCCCAGGACACCGCGGAGCCGGTCGTCACCGAGCAGAACCCCGTCAGGTGAGGCCGGCGTGATGCCCCCGCCTCGCGCCCCGCCCCGGGTGCCCGGGCGCCCGCAGCGCGGCTGCGACCCCGCCCTCAGCGCGCCGCTCTCCCCAGGCCGCTGCGGCGCTGCCCCGGCTGCCATTGCCTGACGCTGCTGCACGTGCCGATCGACGTCTACCTGGCCATGGGCGGGAGCCCGCGGGCCCGCGACACCTGAGCCTCGGCGCACGCCGGCTCCGCGCGAGCCGGGCGGGCCAAGGCCGCACGCGTCGAGCACGGGACAAGGATGCACATTTTAAAATAAAAGAATGATGCACATTTTAATAAAGCACAGCATAAACTGTTCTTTCCATTCCGGACTGGCCGTGTTGTGTCTGTCTTCGCTCCACCCAGTAACACCTTCCCTTGGGATCCACCCTGCCAGGGTCCCTGCCAGCTCTTCCTGCGCAGACTTTTCTCTCAGGGCCTGCAGCTGCCCATTTCCCTTTCCAAGTCCTTGGTTTGACGGTGAAATTCGCATCACTGTGCTGGGTGCACCGGAGTTGAGGACGGGAGCGAAGGAGGGAAACGCGGGCATATTTAGACAAAGAGGCCCACACCGGGCCCAGCCGCAGTTCGGTCCTGCTGCCTGCTGTGCTGTGACCCAGGGCACTTCTGGCTCTGTTGGAGGGATCCTGGGCTGCTTCTGTCCACTTCGCGCTCTGGTTTCTTTTCTCTCTTCTTTTCTTTGGTTTTGCTTGTTTTGGCTGGGTTTTTTTGTTTGTTTTTTGTTTGTTTGTTTGTTTTTTTGCGACAGGGTCTTGCTTTGTAGTTCAGGCTGGCCCTGAGCTCACTATGTAGCCCAGGCAAGCCTGGAACTCAGCATTCCTCCTGCCTCTGCCTCCCGAGTGCTGGGATTACAGGCGTGAGCCACCACGCCCGGCACTGTGGTATGTGGTATTGATTACTGGTGGGTGTGAGTCACCATGTCCAGCATTGTATGTGGTTACCGGGATCGAACTCAGGGCCTTGCACTTGCGAGACAGGCGTCAGAACCACTGAGCTAACCCTCCGGCCCTGAAAACTGACTTCTTAACTTCCTGTTTTACAGGTGAAGAACCTCAGGCTTGAAAGAGGCCTAGAGTCGCCCAAATGACAGGTGATGTTGGCACCCTCTTGAGTGTCCAAAGGCTCAACACCTGTATATCTATCCCTAGGAGGCGCCCATGACAAAAAGCCTGCCCAAGTGCTAGCTACTATTTAAGATGAAGCACTATTTTCCACATTCCAATTTTGCTTTTAGCCATCTGTATTTTTTTTTTTTTTTTGAGACAGGGTCTTGCCTTGTAGTTCAGGCTGGCCCTGAGCTCACTATGTAGCACAGGCAAGCCTCGAACTCAGCAATCCTCCTGTCTCTGCCTCCCGAGTGCTGGGATTACAGGCATGAGCCACCACGCCCGGCTGTATTATTATTTTTATTAGCTTTTTGAGACAAGGTCTCACTTTGTAGTTCAGGCTGGCCCTGAGCTCACTATGTAGCCCAGGCAAGCCTCGAACTCAGCAATCCTCCTGCCTCTGCCTCCCTAGTGCTGGGATGACAGGCATGAGCCACCACACCTGGCTTGTCAGTTTTATTATGTTGAAAAAAAAAAAGATGTAGCCCAAAGGACAGGTCAGTCTGTTGTCCCTAGATCTCTGAGTACAATTACAGACTCTCAGTACCTCTCTCCTAGATTACCATATAGAGACAAGTTCCTTGATTTCAACTCAAAATGTTCTGTCTGTATCCCAGCAGGAGAATCGGCAACAGTTTGAGGTCAACCTGAGCTATATAGCAAGACCTTGTCTCAAAAATAAAGAATAAAGCCGGGCATGATGGCTCACGCCTGTCATCCCAGCACTCGGGAGGCAGAGACAGGAGGATTGCTGAGTTCGAGGCTTGCCTGGGCTACATAGTGAACTCAGAGCCAGCCTGAACTACAAAGTGAGACCCTGTCTCAAAAGCAAAAAACAAAGCAAAACAAAACAAAACAAACAAAAAAAAGAATAAAAGGGCCGGAGATTTAGCTCAGTGGTTCCGGTGCCTGCCTCGCAAGCGCAAGGTCCTGAGTTTGATCCCGAAAACCACATAGAATGCTGGGTGTGGTGACTCACGCCCACCAGCCATCAGTACCACATACCACAGTGCCAGGTGTGGTGGCTCATGCCTATCATCCCAGCACTTGGGAGGCAGAGACAGGAGGGTTGCTGAGTTCGAGGCTTGCCTGGGCTACATAGTGAGCTCGGGGCCAGCCTGAACTACAAAGCGAGACCCTGTCTCAAAAAAAAAAAATAAAAAATAAAAAATAAAAGCTCTTCCAGGCAGTCACAAAATGCTGATCTCTACTATGTAGCCTGCCAGCCTCAAACTTCTGAAACCCTTCCCATTATTCCTTTTTCTCTTATCTTCTTTCTTTCTCCTCTATCTTCCTTTCCTATAAAGAACAATTATTGCCACCTCTCACATGGTTGGTTTGTGAGTGATGCAAAGATTCCAGTCCTGGCCCTCGGGCCAGACAGGCCTTGAAGCTGGTTAGCTCTGGAATGTCCATGTGCGAGGAATAAGTGCCCTCAGGGTGGAGGGAACACGTGGGTAAGACGGGGGGGGGGGTGGAAGGCAAGTTCAATGAATTGAGTTGGACTTTTACCAACACCTTCCTGGAGAGTGTGGAATTCTGGAGAGCCCATTCCTCATGCTGGCAGATCGGGGATGGGTTAGTGGAGAAGCAGGATGAGGTAGGCCTTCGAACACCAGGTTGAGGGTTTTTTGGGTTTTTTTTAGACAGGGTCTTGCTTTGTAGTTCCGGCTGGCCCTGAGCTCAGTATGTACCCCAGGCAAGCCTGGAACTCAGCAATCCTCCTGCCACACTTCCGGTTTAAATTGTGCTTTATAGCACAACAGGTAATACAAGGAGTTTGACCTGGGACACCTCACTCTTCTGCTTCTCCTCTGCTCTTCCATCATGTTTTCTGTTTCTTTTTCCTCTCTCCACGGGCCTATGCACCAGTCCTGAGCTCGAGTACTGTCGTTGCTGTTTACGGACTGTCCAACCTTTGGCTAGTTCCTAAAGCTCTCTGAGCTATCGAAGTTGGGAGGTTTCAGTAAGGTCCTGTCTGCACAGTACCAGGCAGGAAACCCTAGCCCAGCCACCACTTGAGGGAGAGAGGCCCCAACGGGTGCTGGTCCAACCTTTGGCTTCAGGGACAGCAGACTGCTGCTCCCCAGGGACAGGAGTCTGTCCCCTGGGGTTGGGTGGTAGCCAGCCCTGCTGGGACCAGGGAAAATCGTCTTATCTTGCTCTGCCAATTTTCCAGCAGTTCTGCTCAGAGGCCTATGGGGGGGGGCGCTGAGGGTTCCCAGAAGAATCCAGTGGTGAGAAAGCAGGGCTGTCCCTTTCAGCCTTTAGGCTAAGCTGTCTTCAGACCCTGGTGCCTGACTGCCAGGTCCCAGCCTTATCCTCTGGGCCTGAGCAATGAAGAACCCAGGGAAAGGGCTTGTTCACATAGCCGCCTTCTCTGCCTTCTCTTTCAGACACCTTATTAGGTGGCCCCTCCCTAAGGGACCCCCATTTTAGAAGGAGGGGGCGAAGTACAGATGGACCCCCCCGGTTACCATGGAGACAGCAGGGAAAGGGTTGCTCTATTGCCACGGCAACAATTGACGTCAGCACTACCCTTTCCCATCGCTTGATATGAGAGGGGGGCAGCCACCCCAACCACAAGCAAATCCCCCACAAAGCCTCCTCCCCCTACTGAGCCAATCAACCATGGGGTCGACAGGCTTAATATAGCACAGGAGTTAAAAGCAGACTCTGATGTCAGTCAAACCTCAGTTCAAATCTTCACGTTGCCTCACCCTCACTGTGAATTTGAACAAGTTCCTTAACCCCTTGAGGGCTCACTGGTACAATGGGGACAAGTGAGCCCTCGAGGGGTGTGGTGAGGATTGCACAGGGATCCTGCAGTTAGGCTCTGGGACTGGCCCACAGGGAGTTCACATTGACTGACTGACTGACGTAAGCCTACCATCTTGGGACCTGTCAGGGGGTTGTGACCGGTCAGGACTCACGGCACCTAGAGGGGTGAGGATTTCCAAAGTCTGACCCTCAGGATTTAAGTATCTCAGGATTAGGATCTTGGCGTGGAGCCAGAAACAGTGGAATTTCCAGGCTCTGAGGAAACCCTAAAAGCCACTTTCTCTGAAGCCCCGTCACATCCGGGCTCTGACCCAACTTCCGCTTTCCCCTACTCTCTGCCTCGTACTAGCCCATCTCACTCAGCTGCCTTCAACCTCTCAGCCTTTCTGGTCCTCTAGGAAAAAGGATGGGAGAGAGACCACAGGGCGGCATCACACAGAAGCCACACCAGGTAGGAGCGGGGTTGCACACAAAAAGAGACAGCCGCCTTCCCATACGCCCTTGGGGCACGAGCACGGAAGCCTTTCTCATTTCCTCTTTCCCAGCTTCCGGAGGCTCAGGCCACATTTCACTGTACTCCAATTCCACGCCTACCCACGTGAGTAAGGCCCTCTCCCTAGTCATCAGTTTCCTCCAGGAACCCCTAGGCCTATCTCCCTGCCTCCAGTCCACAGAAATCACACCCTACAAGGTCACTCCTATTTAAATCTCACCAGTGGCTTCACATCACCCGTCCAGCCACACTGGCCACCACTCAGCTCCTCCCAAAGCACTCTTCCCAGCTTTAGGCATCTGGCTGGAATAGCTTCCCTCAGAACCCCACTTACCCTCCTGACATCAGCCACTTGCCATAAGGCCACCACCATCCCCTCCCATAGCACCTGCTTGTCCCACATGTTGCTGCTCCGTGTTTAATGCCTATGAATTAAGAAAGGGAAAGAGCTGTGTAATATTTATCCTGACCCCAGTGCCTGGAACAGGAAGGCTCAAGTCTGCAGATTAGCTTTTGAATGACTGTTTGACAAGTCCACAGAGGTGAGGGCTTTGTGCTGCTGCAGGACCACTAGCAAAGCCACAGGCCTGGCCAGGGATGGAGAGTGGCTCTCATAAGGTGACACCTGAACTAAGGGATAAGAAGCAGTTACTCGGGAAAATACATGGGACTGGGAAATATCCCAGCACTGGGATTAGTGGGTCGTGTGTGTGGAACCACTGTGGTTTCCCTGTAGGGACAGGTCTCATGCAGGATGTAGGATGGCTACAGGCAGATGGTCGGGAGGTTGGTGCAGCCCAAGGGAATGGGCCTCTGACCAGGTGTGGGTAATGGAAATGGACCAAAGCGCTAGGGTTTTAGATATGTCCTAGAGAGAACAGGAAACCAACTGCTTGAATATCAAAAGGGAGAGACATCCAGGGGTCAAGGTGCACACCTGAGACCCCAGAACTTGGGAGGCTGAGACAGAAAGATCACCTCAAGTTCTAGGCTCCATCGTGAGTTCAAGGCCATCCTGAACAACACAGCAAGACTCTGGCAGTGGGAGACCTGGAGTCTAGAAACCAAGCCTGGATTTTGAATTCAGGCGACTGGAAAATGGCTAAACTAGGAAACAGAGAGGGCTGTGCTGGAAGACAGAGGTGTCTCTACACAAACTGGGTGCTGAAGGGCCTGGGAAGTCATGAGACTCTCAGGCACAAACTAGATGGCCCAGAAAAAGCCACAATTAGCCAGTGAGCAAAGGATGAGAAATTTCCCATGTAGTAGAGAGTAAGATAGCAAAAGTATCAGGAATCCAGTGTCCCAAAACAAGGGCCCGAAAGTATCTAACTGGAGGGAGTGTTTTTGACTCTGTTGAAGTCAGCCACAGTTAAGGGGTCATGTCAGATAAAGAGTCCCAAGCATCCCTCAAATTTAGCAACAAGGAGGTCAGCAGTGACCTTGAGGAACTGTTCTTGTGGAATGATGGGGGAGGAAGCCAGACTGCAGGGCCTGAGTGAGGAAGTGGAATGTGTGTATACAATTTTTAAAAAGATGTTGGCTAAACCAGGCGTGGTGGCTCACGCCTGTAATCCCAGCACTCAGGAGGCAGAGGAAGGAGGACTGCTGAGTTCGAGGCTTGCCTGGGCTACATAGTGAGCTCAGGGCCAGCCTGAACTACAAAGCAAGACCATGTCTCAAAAAAAAAAGGGGCCGGAGGGTTAGCTCAGTGGTTCTGGCACCTGCCTTGCAAGCGCAAGCGCAAGGACCCTGAGTTCGATCCCTGGTTACCACATATAATGCTGGGTGTGCCAGGCCAGCCTGGACTTTGAGCCCTGAGCCCTAAACCCCTAGCTTTGAGCAGGACAAGGGCACAGAGAAGTTATGTTTGCAGGAAGTTTCGTTTTCTCTGTCCCTTTTTCAATCAGTTTCTCTTCAGCCAAGAGTCTGTTAAGGCCCAGGATGTAGCTCAGCCGCACCTGCCTGACAAGTGCAAGGCTCTGAGTTCAATTCCCAGTGCCGGAAAAAAAATAAAAAGAGTCCGTTAGGCCAGAGCAAGGTTTGTAACCCGTGTGTGTGTGTGTGCAGTTGGGGTGTCAGGGTTCAATTTTTTGTAGACACAGGTGTGTCTGGAAGTTTCCAGTCAGGGAGGGGGCCCTGCGACATGGGCTCCAAGGAACACGACCACCAGGGGTGTGGAAGCAGCAGCCGATGGAGGGTGGGGGTCTCCAACCAGCAGCTGACTTTTTGGCCCTTGGCACCCTCTTGCTACCTTGCCTGTCCTTACACGTCTGTCCTCAGCTTAGAGAATCTGAAGACCTTAGGGCTGGGGCTTTAGCTCAAGTGGTACCACGCCAACCTTGGACGCACAAGGTCCTAAATTCACCCCCCGGTACCGCCAAAAAAAAAAAAAAAAACCAAAAGAAAGAGAATCTGAAGACCTGGTGACCACTGTCCCATCAAAATGGCTGGGTGGGGCCCAGGAGAGACCAGCTCTGTACCGAACCCCCCTCCGCCAGCTGTTGCCTCCTACTAAAAGCACAGTCGCAGGGAACTATGGGCTTTCAGGCCTCGCCCTTCACGCCCTACGCCCAAGTAGGCATTAGAGACAGAAACCCGAACAGACTCTTCGCCGAGACGGCCCATTTCGTGGAGAATTTCTTCTCTCCCGGTAAGGGGATGAGGTGCGGACGGGATAAACCGTCCTGCCCTAGCAGCCCTTGGGAATTCAGATGGCAGGGTGACAGGCCGACCCAGTGTCCCCCTCCACCTCTCTATACTGACCATGAGTAACCCCAGCCTCCTCGATCCGAGGCGGCGTCTCCTTCCGCCCGGCGAGCCCGCCCCGAGGGATAGAGGCCCCGCTCCCCGCAGGCGGCCTTGGGCCACGCCTCCGCGCCGCCTGGACCGGGAGCTGTGTTCGGGGGCTGCCGGGGCCCTGTCTTTCCGGAGCCCGCCGCCGCCGCCTGCGTGACAACTGGCTGAGCCTGCAGCGCCACCGCGCACCGGGCACCGCCTGGCGCTGGCCTGTGAGCGAGATTCTGCTGCTGCCGGGGGCCACAGGCCTGGCCGAGGGGCCGGGGACGAGCGGGCCAGCCGGCTACTGCGCACACGCGTGAGCGTGCGGGGCCCGGGAAGGGGAGGGGCGGGGCCTGAGCGGGGGCGGAGCCCGGCGAGGGGCGGAGCCCGGATTGCAGTCTCGGGACGGGGGGCGGTGCTGGGCGGGAGGAACAGGCCCGGCCTAAAAGGAGAGAAAGGAAGGGGCTGGGCGGAACAGGCATAGACCTGCGGGCCGGGGAGCCTTGGCCCTATCCTGGTTTCCCAGGTGGAAGCATTGGTGGCAGAATATTAACTACTGGTTCCTACCTGGTTCCCTGGCTCCCTTAAGAGCCGGTAAGGGGCGGGACCAGGAAGGACTGCGTGTCGGAGAGGGCAAAGCAGAGCATGAGGTTTCGCTGCTGCAGCTTCGAGGCCGTTGCCCATAGGTTGAGTGAAGCAGTAGTTTACAGCCTTAGAGCAACAGTGATTCCAGCACAAGACACAATGGCCAAGATGAATGACCGAAGGGAAGAAAAGTCTGGAGGGTCCTGAAGAGGGCTGCCCTGGCATCATACTAGTGTACCTTTGTTCATCACTTCTCTCTGTGATTTTTTTTTTTTTTTTTTTGCTTTTTGAGACAGGGTCTCGCTTTGTAGTTCAGGCTGGCCCTGGTCTCACTATGGTGCCCAGGCAAGCCGCCGCGAACTCAGCAATCCTCCTGTCTCTGCCTCCCGAGTGCTGGGATTACAGGCGTGAGCCACCACGTCCAGCATTGTGGTATGCCGTGTTGATTGTTGGTGGGCATGTCTCCACGCCCAGCATTATATGTGGTTAACGGGGATTGAACTCAGGTCCTTGCACTTGTGAGGCAGGCGCTGGAACCACTGAGCTAACCCTCCGGCCCTCTGATTTATTTTTGCTTTATTATTATTTTCTTGATACAGAATCTCACCATAGTTCAGGCAGGTCTTCAAGTCACTTTGTGACCTAGGCGGGCCTTTCAGCAATCTTCCTGCCTCAGCCTCCCAAATCCTGGGATTATAGGTGTGCACAACCATGCCCAGCCTCTGCATTTCTGAAATCCGAAACACTCTCTGTGTGTCCTCTGATCTCTGTCGTCCATTTATCTATTCAAATAGTTATCCAGGTCCATTTTAATGGCTGTAACAAATTAGTACACTGTGTTGACCACTAGACTCAGACCAGTGAAAGGAAATGGTTGAGACCCTTACCCACCAAGGCCGTCTCTGGCGGGGAGACAGCCCGTAAAAGGGGTCAGAGATGAACGGCCTGTTACTCTAGAGGACAGGACTGAGTCTGGTGCTGCTGCATTTGGGATGTGCAGGGACTGTCTCTGCCTCAGTCTACCACAGTGCCTGCCACGTAGTAGGCCAGAAGTAGGGAGCGAGAGCATGGCGTGGTCAGCGGGTCCTTTCTGAGAAGGTGCACCTTAAGGCGTGGAGGATGCAGGGTCAGCCATTCCCAGCCCCTGGGTGGAGGGAACAGCGTACATCTGGCTGGTGACCCTTGCTGCCCTGCAGAAATCACGTTGCCATGTTTTGGTCTGCCTGTTTGCCTCTGTGGTCTACGGAGCTCTGGGGCAAGTCTAATTAAGTCCCAGGGTCCCTGGAAGTGAAGTCATTGCCGAGCTGAGCTGATTCACGGGCGAGGTCAACTCTGGCCTACCCAGCCGCTTGGCTGTTCCCCTGGAAGCGGCCCCTCCCCCAGCAGCATCAGTCCCACGACCTCTGGCTCCTTCCCAGGGCAGCACCCTGCTGTCAGGAAGGAAGTACTTCCTTCTGTCTAACCACGGTCCCCGCTGAGGCGGCCCCAGACCTTTCCTCTCATTCTGCAGTGTGGAAAGGAGGGAGGAAATGTGCTGGCTGTGGGAGCAGGCTCTGCCCGACAGAGTGCAGCAGCCCTGGCACCACGACAGTGACAACCCCTGGCAACCCGAGGGAGGCGGACATCGAAGGACAGAGACAATTGCTCATTTTAGAAGCCTCCGTCATGTCCATTATCTCATCTAATCCTTCAACGGCACCCCGCTTTGTGGACAGAAATTTAGACAGGTGCAGAGACGGAAGCTGTGGCAGGAATGGAACCAGAACCCAGGTGTCTTGATAAAATAGTAATGACAGGGGCCGGAGGGTTAGCTCAGTGGTTCCGGTGCCAGCCTCGCAAGCGCAAGGTTCTGAGTTCGATCCCCGGTAACCACATATAACGCTGGGCATGGAGACACGCCCACCAACAATCAACACCGCATACCACAATGCCGGGCGTGGTGGCTCACGCCCATAATCCCAGCACTCGGGAGGCAGAGACAGGAGGATTGCTGAGTTCTCGGCGGCTTGCCTGGGCACCATAGTGAGCTCAGGGCCAGCCTGAACTACAAAGCGAGACCCTGTCTCAAAAAGCAAAAAAAAAAAAAAAAAGTAATGACAGAACTAATATGTATGCCACCCTTACTCTCTGCCAGATGCTGTGCTAGAACTTCGCATGCATTTTCTTTTTCTTCCTCCTCATCTCTTCTCCCGTTTTGTTGTTTTTGTTTGGTTTTGAGGCAGGATCTTGCTTTGTACTGCAGACCGGCCTTGAGCTCACTACCGTAGCCCAGGCCTCAGGCTCCAGGTGTGCTCCACCACGCCCAATTTGTATTCTCCTCTGGAAACCTCACCTGTGTGGGTTGTACCATCAGTACCCTTGTTATCCCCAGTGAGGAGACGGAGACTCACAGCCAAAGACTTGTTGGAAGACACCAGCTAGTTCATGGCAGGGCTGGATTTGAGCCAAGGCTGTCTGGTATGCTCAGCTCTCCTCCCTTTGCCCTGTGGTTCAAGAGGAGCATCATAGACATCTGTTTTTCAGGAATTTGGGGACACAGGCTTCCAGCTTTTTGTATGATGATCCCGAACCAGACTTGCACCAGGCCAAGTATGAGCAGGAAAAAGCCCTGAACAATCCAGTGTCCCTTCTTAAGGGTAAAGACTATCACTGCCCTTCACACTCCAAAGAAGCCAGCTTTTGCCCTCTGGGCCTCTCTCTGCTTCACTGAGATGTTCTGTGTCCCAAGGATACAATGAGTTGCCTGAACCCACTTCTGTTGCCCCCATAGCCATCCTACCCGTGAACCCCAGCTGAGATGGCTGAGCCACAGAAAGAGAGGAGACATGCACCAGCCAACTAAAGGGGCTCAGGAGGGTGAGCTGGTTTGCTTGGGGGTCAGCAGGTGCTCTGGTGGGTTGGGACCCTTAGAGTTGGGGAGGTCCCCTGAGTTAGATCTTGACTGGCACTGGGTAGGCAAGACTGAGAGCCACCGAACTCCAGTGTTCCAGGCAGAGGGGGCAGCGTAGCGAAATGTCTGGAGATTCACAGGTTGAAATGTTCCATCCCACTGAGTGGACCATGGGACGGAGCTGCCTGAAATAAGCCCCATCATCTCTGGCCAGGATTACTCCAGCAAACCTCACTTTTACCTGGGTGGTTAATCAGGCGAAAATACAAAAGGGGGAGCCAGGTATGGCTGGGCTGGTAGCCGGGAGTAAGTAATGGGGATCTGATAGTGAAAACCTAAAATGCAAGGTGCGGACACTGACAGCAAAGAGTCCAGATGCCAGTGTGGTGCCTCACGCACCCAGTTCCTGGCATCTGAGTAGATACAGCATGAGAAGTGCTAAGCAGGACCCCTCGACTCAGTTGTACCATGAACCTTGAGTCTTTGCTTTCTCCTGGGGAATCTAGAAAACTCTTGGCTTGATCTGGTTATCAAGCAAGAATTTGAAAGCAGAGAAGTGGTTTTCAAAGGCCCCAAGGCATGCTGGGTGTGGTGGCTCCTGCTGTAATGCTAACACTTGGGAAGTTGAGGCAGGAGGATCAATGCAAATTCTAGGCCAGCTCCTGCTAAAGGTTAAGTCCAAGGCCAGCCTGCAATACAGTGAGACCTTCTCTCAGAAAAAAAAAAAAAAAAAAAAAGGACCCTAGGGAGAGGGAGCCCAGGGACCTGAGGACTTCAGAAGTCAGCGGGCAGAGGAGCAAAGAGGGAAATGGCGTTGAGGGTTTGACTTTTTTTGTGCGTTACATTCGGTAAATGTGGGCATTGAAGGTCAGTGGGGATGTGAGGTCCACATGTCCAAGCAGTGGAAAGGAGAGTATAGGAGGGGATGGAGTTGGGGGACTGGTAATCTCAACACAGTGGGAGGCTGTGCAGCAGCATGGCAAGTTTGAACCCAGCCTGTGAACCCAGCAAGATGCTGTCTCAAAAAATAAAAAAAGATGGAGGGCCGGAGGGTTAGCTCAGTGGTTCCGGTGCCTGCCTCACAAGCGTAAGGTCCTGAGTTCGATCCCGGTAACCATATACAATGCTGGGCATGGAGACTCACGCCCACCAGCAATCAATACCACATACCACAGTGCCGGGCGTGGTGGCTCACACCTGTAATCCCAGCACTCGGGAGGCAGAGGCAGGAGGATTGCTGAGTTCGAGGCTTGCCTGGGCTACTTAGTGAGCTCAGAGCCAGCCTGAACTACAACGCGAGACCCTGTCTAAAAAATAAAAAATAAATAAAAAAGATGGAGCTGGGGATTTAGCTCCAATGTTACCACACCTATCTTGGAAGCACAAGGGCCCAAGTTTGATCTCCAGTACCGCAAATAAATAAATAAGAGCTAGGGAGGTAGCTTAGTTCAAAGGCCTGGGGTTCTATCCCCAAGACAAAGAAAAAAGGAAGGGGTGACTGAGGGAACAAAGAAATGAAGTGTGTGTTAGATCTTGGAGCAATCTCTCAGGGACAGGTCATTGCAGGAGCCCTTCTTTCAGGGGCTTAAGAACAGAGGATTTGCCGGGCGTGTGGTGGCACCATTTGTAATCCCAGTACTTGGGAGGTTGAGGCAGAAGGATCCTGTGGTTTGAGGCCAGCCTGGCCTTCATAGCGAGGGCAAGGCCAGTCTGAATTACACAGTGCAACTATGTCTCAAAAGAAAAAAAAAAAGCAGAGGCGTTGAATCCTAAACTTTCTGGGGAGAGGTATATTACATAGTTCTTCAGCATTTAAGGAACTGATTGAAACCAAGTAAACCCCCTGGACAGCTAAGCCTATTTAGAACAGCCGACCTTGACCCCCTTGGACTGGAAAGGTGATGGATGAGTTGAAACGTGTCTCAGGGTTATCCACCCATGTGGTCACAGGAAGGGGGAAGGAATGTAGCCACTGTTTTACACTGTGACAGGACCAGAGTCCACATAATGACCCCCAGGAACATTATCGAATGCCCCTAGAGTTCTCTGCGCTTGATCTCATCTAGGGCGCTCTACACCCCAGGGGACTGTCGGAGCCGAAAAACAGCAGAGGCGTGGGCCAAATCACCTGGAGGGACGGGCGAAGTCAAGCAGGTAGAGAGGGAGGGGTGGGGCGGGCACTGGATTGAGAGATTCATTTCTCTCTTTTTTTGTGTGTGTAGCACCTGAGAATCGAACTCATGACTTTGGACTTGCAAAGGAAGCAGCGCCACCACTGAGCTAAATCCCCGGCCCTCATTTTCCCTTTTGAAGGGACTTCCCCTCAGTGGGGGATTTTGAATGGAAAGTTCTAAGCAATCCACATTCTCTCAAGGTTTGGCCACTCCTTTCTTAAAGGCACCCAGGATCTGAAAAGAAACTGAAAGTTGGGGGAAGAGAGAGAGAGGCCCAGAGCAGCCTAGATAAACGGGGTTGAATGGGTTGGATTTCTGGTGACCTCATCAAGCCTGGGGGAGGTGGAGTGCTGGGAGCTCTGCTTCTGGGACTGAGCTGGAGAGAGGCAGCGCAACTGGGCTGGGCCTGGGCCCCACCCGGTTTACTCAACCACACCAGCCACTCCTTCTCCACCACCACCACGCAGACTCCTGGGAAAGGGGACAGGAAGGGGAAGTTCTGGCTGATCTAAAATTCTGAAAGGGAATTTTCAGAATTCTTGTCCTTGTAGTCTGGTGACTGGATGGAGGGTTCCAGTAAAAGGCCCTAGGTGAACCAGGGTCTGGGCTGGGGTGCAAGGCCTGTAATTGGTGGGGAGTTTGAAGACCTGGGTCCTATTGACAACCAAGCCAGAACCCAGCAAGCTGGTAACAAGCCCAGGACATAAGAAGCTGCTTCAAGGCCGGAGATTTAGCTCAGTGGTTCCAGCGCCTGCCTCTCAGGCGCAAGGTCCTGAATTTGATCCGGGTAACCACGTACAATGCTGGGCGTGGTAACTCACACCCACCAGCAATCAATACCACATACCACATACCACCGTGCTGGGCGTGGTGCCTCACACCTGTAATCCCAGCACTCGGGAGGCAGAGACAGGAGGATTGCTGAGTTCGAGCTTTGCCTGGGCTCTATAGTGAGCTCAGGGCCAGCCTGAACTACAAAGCGAGACCCTGTCTCAAAGAAAAAAATAAAAGGAAACTTATTCAGTTCTGGGAGCCAGGCTATGGCAATCCTAGCCCTGTAACCACTTCATGACTACCTTGGTGTCTCCTGTTAGCTAAAGCACCCTTCTGGATGCCCCAGCTGAGCCAAGCACCACTGGGCTCTCAGAGCTCCTGAAGACTACTTTTCATTAGTCTTGACCTACCCCCCACCCCACACGATGGTATCAACACTCCCCTCACTGTGCACATTCTTCTTGGTGAATAGGAACAAAGATGGCGGACATCTCACCAGGCCCCGAGGTGATGTATGGAGCACTGGTTTTGGCCTACAGCAAGTACATAATCTATGCTGACTGCTGGCTTTTTCTGCTTTTCTTTGCCAGGGATCAGGGATCTCCATGATTCTACACTGGGATTCTTGCTTTCCACAGCTGCTGGCTGCTTCCTAGCTCTCTGCCGCCCCCTCTTCCACCCACTCAAGGCCCCTGTTCCCCAGGTACTTCCTGGGTGACCTCTTGCACTGCGTGGCTGCAGTTACCGGCTTCTGGGCAGTGATTCGAGGCCCAGACTTCCTGGGGTCAGTCCTGACTTAAAACCTCTGTCTGTTGTCTCTGGAAGGTCACTAGTCAGACTTTGGGCACTGGCCTTTGGTTCAGGAAATGTGATCCTGCATGTGTGTGAGGCACACAGACTACAGGCTGCCTCTCCATCCCCCCTGAATGGCCCAGGTACCCTGGGAACACAGGTGAGGTCCAGCAACTCCCCCAAGCCCTTTGCCCTCCGATGCCCTACCTCAGGCAGGGGGTCCCCTCAGTCAGCTGTCACTCAAGACCAGACATGCCCTGTCCCCACTGCCTTTGGACCCAGTCAGTCACTGAGTCCCAGCATCTCATCTCTCAAACCTTCACTGCTTCCATCTGTCCAAACGCTTTCACCATGGCCATGCCTCGTGAGCGCATAGGCTCTTCACACAGCCCTGCGTCCAGCTCTGTCCTCCCCAGTAAGGCACTGGCTGATTCTTCTGCGACATGGGAAATTCCTTTGGGAAGAAACCCTGCCTGAGTCATTACCTACTGGTCCCTGTGTGTGAGCTGAAAGAGGGACTCCAGTAAGTCCTCCAGACTGGGAATCAGGGGCCCATCCTCTCACTATACAGGGGAGTAAACTGAAGCCAAAGAACACAGGACGAGCTTACAGAGCCAGAGCACAAGGCAGACCTGGGGCAAAAATGAGGTCCCCATGCCGGACGTGGTGGCTCACGCCTATAATCCCAGCACTCGGGAGGCAGAGACAAGAGGATTGCTGATTTCTCGGCGGCTTGCCTGGGCACCATAGTGAGCTCAGGGCCAGCCTGAACTACAAAGCAAGACCCTGTCTCAAAAAGAAAAAAGAAAAAAAAAATGAGGTCCCCAATTTGAGCTGATGCCCACAGGAAGGGCTGAGGAGCCTGGCGCCGGGAACGGGGCTCCAGCCTTGCTTTGGGGTCTCTTCCCAAGGTGAAGCCACACAGGCAGATCCCTCCATCTGACTAGGAGTTGCCCACACCTCCCTCAGCATCTAACCTGATCCCTGGGGCTTTGGAGGTTCCAAATGCACCCCCTCCTGTAAGCTGCAGCCTTGTTTTCTCTCCTCTTCCCACCTTCAGCCTTGCCCTGTCTCTAGTGCCCCAGGCTTCCACCAGTAAACTCCTTCCCCAGGGTCAGGATCTGAAACCTCACCAGTGCTGGAACAGATCCTGGAGGCTTCCCTTCCCCCACCCAGCCCACTCACCTGTCCTTTTCCATTCCTCCTGTCCCTGTTACTGCCCACATTTCCAAGGTTCTGACCACCACAGCCTCCTAATGACCCCCGGAGGTACACACAGCTCCGCAGTGGGAACACACAGAAATTAGCCACTCTTCCATCGCCACACACAGAGGTATCTTCTCACCAGCCACACACACTCATAGCCACACACCCAATCAGTCAGACACAGTCACCGACACACCCAGAAAGTCTCAGTCATCCACTGTCACCAAGGCTATCTCCTGTCCTTGAATACACAGAAATGCAGATTTGTACAACCACAAATACACATACACGGTCACATGGACGTATGGACACAGTCACAAAGTCTCAGACAGACAGAGCGATACATACACACAGCCACATATAGAAAGAAACAGACACACACAGTTGCACACAGGCTCCGGGAGACACAGAACAATGGGTGCATTGTCTGGGTTGGCAGCAGCTGGGGAGGAAGGAGCCACAGTGTGGACAGAGGAGGCCATGGGGGCTGCTGCACACTGCCCTCCACCCCCCAACCCCCAGAATCCCAAGTCTTTTCTTTTTTCCAGAAGTCAGCTTCTATTGGGACCTGAATTTGCAAAGGGTTTGGACTCTCAGATGCCCCGGACCAGCCTGCTGAGAGGTCTAGCGGGGATGCAGGGCCTCCCCTGCAAGCCAGGCTCCCACAGGGACTCTGGACACTCAGAGTTTTTAGGCTCGATGCTCCTCCTTCCTCTGGGATCCTCTGGGAGATCTGCCTCTCAGCCCTGCCAGGCAGTGTGTGGAGTTTAGAAGCCTAACCTCTGACATACCCCAGCCCCTCCGCAACTCACACATCCTCCAACTGAGCCCTGCCAGCCAGTGCAGGCACCGCCTGGCAGCATTGTGGGTTCCCTATTGTGCCCAAGACAGAGAGCAGGTCACGATGCCTGTCACTTAGTGGCAGCGGGTGGAGGAGTCACTGTACTGTCGGGGGAGAAAGGTGCCCATCCTTGTCCCCAAAGTAGCCCTTCTTGCCTCCTACTCTCCTTGGGCAGCCCCAGATCTCAGCAGGAAACTCTTCCCAGGGGGTTTCCTTATAGCCCGCAGCCCAGATCTCTCCAAACAGATCTTTCTCATACTTAGCTCCTGACTACCGCGTGCCCAGGGCCTTGTCAGCTTCCTATCCTGCACCAGTCTGTAAGATTAATGGGGGACCTGTTAAGGGAGGGGACAGTAATCTGCGGCCTCACTAGGGGCGTTGGAGGAAGGCTTACAAGTGTAGAAGCCCTATCAGCCATCCCCACCCACTGTGGTCAGATCTACGGGGAGTCCCCAAATTCTCAGGCCCTAGGGTGTCTCCACACCTCACAGCCTCAGGCCTCCCAGGAGGCCTCACCTGTGGGAGGGGCGAGGGACAGGCTGATCTGTTCCTGGACACGGCACTGATTTGCAACGCTTTGCTTCCTCCAGCCCCCAACCCTTTTCCTCCCAGCGCTGAAGGCGGGCAGCAAGACATAGGAGCACCTCCATGCCGGGCCAGCCAGGGGAGGAGAAAGGAAGAGGTGGTCTGCAGCTGTCCCGTCTTGCAGGTGGGTTGGACAGCCTTGAGGCCTGTGCCCCAGGGCCGTCACAGACCTGGGAGGAGTCTGGGTGGCACCATTCCTCACCTCTTGGAGCTGGAATGTTGGTGGGTAGTTGCCTGTTTGGGGGGCCTGGGAGTGGGGACACCAAACATCAATCAGGTAGGTTAGGCCAATGTATCTGAGCCTCAGGCTCCTCAGTTTCCAAGAGGTGGACGTCCCAGAACTCCCCAGGTGGGCCTCCTAGTGGGCCTAAGCAGTGGGCAGGACGGGCAGCAGGTGAACATCTCTGTCCCCGCTCTAGATGGCTAGGCATCAGGGGACTGAAGAGAAGGAAGAGGAACGGACCTCACTAGTCTGACCTGAGCGACCCCGAATTAGGTCACCCGCCGGCCTCCCCCCCACCCGCCCGCCACCGGCGGCCACGGAAGACTGACTGCGAAGTGAGAGGAAACTCCGAGCTGGCTCCATGCCTACGGGGGCACCAAACCCAGTGTTGGTCCGCAAGGCTGCTAAGGACCACATTTTCTGGAGAGTAATGCAGGACCAGCCAGCCGTCTGTCAAGTCTGGCATAGGAGGAACCCGTCGAAGAGTTCAAAGGGGTACCGAGAGGGGCAGCCAGCGCAGTACCCAGGATGTGGAGGGCCCTCCGCGATGCGGGGTGCCCACCCCGAGAGAGGCGGCGAGGGCAGGGAATGACTGCCAGTGCCCCTCCCCGTCCAGCTAGCTGAGTACCCGCGTCGCTCCTTCCCACGCCGAGTCCTACCTGACCCTGTAGTCGGGTGGGATGGGGGGATCGGATCGCCAGCGTCTCCCACTACGCAAGTGGGGCCCACGACCCGACCCCGCCCCTGCCCCTCGATTGGGCGCTCATTTAAATGTCCGGCCCCGCCCCAAGCGCTGGGCGCCTTTATATAGGCGGCTCGGCGGGCGGCATTCTGGCGCGGAGTGCGGCGGCGGCGGGCGCAGCTAGCGGGTCGGCCGCGGAGCAAGGGTGCAGCTCGGTTCCCGACACCCCTCCCCCTCGGGCGCCAGCCCCACCCCTCCGCCCGCCGGGCCCACCCCGCCAAACTATCCCCTGCGGCGCGAGCTCGGGGCGGCTCCGCGCGCCCCTCAGCAGACCCCCATCATGGGCAGCCAGAGCTCCAAGGCTCCCCGGGGCGACGTGACCGCCGAGGAGGCAGCAGGCGCTTCCCCCGCGAAGGCCAACGGACAGGTGGGTGCGCTCGGCGCGGCCGGCCCCGGCCCCCTCCTCCCGCGCCTCGCCCCCTCTGGGGCCCTGGGCCGGGGCCGCGCGCTTTGTCCGGCCCGGGACACGCGGCGCCCCCTCCCCCGCCCGGTCCCTTTGTTCTCGGCGCCGCAGCCCCCGCGGGCGAAGCGAGGGGAGGGGCGGCGAGGGGGCGCAGGCCGGGCCCCGCTGCCTTCTTTGTTCGCGGCCCCGGCCCCCGGCGCTGCCCCCCGGCCGCCCCGAGTGCCGCGCGGGGAACAAAGGCGCTGCTGGGCCGCGCCAAGGGGGCGCCCAGGGGCCTCGGGGCGGGTGCCCGGCGAGGAGACCACTCCACCCGAAGACCCAAGCTCCGAGGCCGGCGGTCTTTTTTGAAGAGGGGAGCCCGAGACGCGGGGAGGGCCTGTGGTGGGTGGGGGCCGTTTACACAAAGCGAGAGGCTGGGAAAATAGGCCGTCCAGGTGCAGGGAGGCAGCGCCCCGGGGCGGCTTCCCGCCCAGCGTCGTCTAGCACGGCTCGCCCGCCTCCCCGGGATCGGCGGCCCGGAGCGGTTCTGCACGGAATAGAGAGCGCACCCCGGGGGAGGGGGGTGGGGGCCCCGGTGCCCCAGCGCCTCCTGCCGGCCGCGGTGTCCCGGCGCGGCCGTGAGGCGCAAGGACGTTGTTTGAGGGGATCCCGAGTGCTGGGCGAGGCTAAAGCGGTAGGCCCGAGCGGTGGACCTGGTTGCGCCCAAGGGGCCTCAAGACCCCAGCCCTCACTGCTGTCTCCTCTGCCCTGCAGGAGAATGGCCACGTGAAAAGCAATGGAGACTTGTCCCCCAAGGGTGAAGGGGAGTCGCCCCCGGTGAACGGAACAGATGAGGCAGCCGGGGCCACTGGCGATGCCATCGAGCCAGCACCTCCTAGCCAGGGCGCTGAGGCCAAGGGGGAGGCCCCCCCAAAGGAGACCCCCAAGAAGAAGAAGAAATTCTCTTTCAAGAAGCCTTTCAAATTGAGCGGCCTGTCCTTCAAGAGAAATCGGAAGGAGGGTGGGGGTGATTCTTCTGCCTCCTCACCCACAGAGGAAGAGCAGGAGCAGGGGGAGATCGGTGCCTGCAGTGAGGAGGGCACTGCCCAGGAAGGAAAGGCTGCTGCCACCCCCGAGAGCCAGGAGCCCCAGGCCAAGGGGGCAGAGGCTAGTGCTGCGGCCAAGGGAGGAGACGCCGAAGAGGAGGCGGGGCCCCAGGCCGCAGAGCCGTCCACCCCCTCAGGGCCGGAGAGTGACCCTGCGTCGGCCAGCGCTGAGCAGAATGAGTAGCTGGGTGGGGGCAGGTGGGTGATCTCTAAGCTGCAAAAACTGTGCTGTCCTTGTGAGGTCACTGCCTGGACCTGGTGCCCTGGCTGCCTTCCTGTGCCCAGAAAGGAAGGGGCTTGCTGCCCCCTCCCAGCCACGATCCCTCTCCTTCTCTCCCTCCTGTGGATTCTCCCATCAGCCATCTGGTCGTCTTAGGGCCAGTTAAAGATGGTCCCTTACAGTTTCCCAAGTTAGGTTAGTGATGTGAAATGCTCCTGGTCCTTGGCCCTACCTCCTTCCCACCCCTTCCCCTACAGAAGGCAATTACTGGTTTTCTTCCCCAATTCTTTTCCAAGTAGGTTTTGTTTATCCTACTCCCCAGATCCCTGAGCCAGAAGTGGGGTGCTTATACTCCCAAACCCTGAGTGTCCAGCCTTCCCCATGTTGAGTTTTTAGTCTCTTGTGCTGTGCCTAGTGGCACCTGGGCTGGGGAGGACACTACCCCCGTCTAGGTTTTTATAAATGTCTTACTCAAGTTCAAACCTCCAGCTTGTGAATCAACTGTCTCTTTTTTGACTTGGTAAGCAAGTGTTAGGCTTTGGGTGGGAGGGAGGTCTGTAATGTGAAACAACTTCTTGTTGTCTT
>PVIC010030102.1:0-22114 GCA_004025085.1 Thryonomys swinderianus
TGAAAAAAGCCTAAGAGCTCTAGTCATTTGTGGTTCTAAGTCAACTGGAGACAAGAGCCGCCAGGCCTCCAGCCACCTGATTCTGTCTCCTTATTATTTATCCTTATCACTGTTTAGTCAGTGCTGAGCTTGAACTCTGACTCTTACACAGAATGATTACATTCTTTCTGAGGATTTGGTATATGAACATAAGCCATTTTAAGTCTTTTTTTAGACATGCTTCCTCCCTTCCCTCCCCAATCCTTCTGTCTCATGTTCTCCTTCCCATTTGAGATAGATCTATTGCTCTACACCCTATTATCTGTTTTTATTTTGCTCCTTATTGTAATTTGGGTTTCTCATGTAATAATAACCATGCAATATTTAAGCTTGTGTGTCTGATTTATATCACTAGTGTCATGGTCTCCAGGTGCTTCCATTTTCCTACACATAACACAAGTTCATCCTTCTTTATGCCCAAGTAATATTTCACTGTACAAAAATTCTACATTGTACATTAAAAATTTTAGGAGAGTAAAATAATAAAAGAATATATGGGCAATATAAGCAGAGAGATGGGAGCTCTAAAAAATAAGAATCAAACAAAAAATAAAATGTTAGAAATTTTATTGTAACTGAAATGAATGTATGATAGATATTGTGAAACTGAAATGAGAAATACTCTTGATGGCTTATCACCAGACTTAGCAAGACCAATAAACAGTGAGCTTGAAGTTCACTGAAATACAAAGATTAAACAAGACACAAAAAGAAAGAAAACAGAACATCGAAGAACTGTGGTGTAATTTTAAAGGGTTTAACAAATAAATAATTGGAATATCAGAAAGAGGAAAAGGAAAAGAGGAAAAGAAACCTGTGAAGTAGTAATGGCTGAGGATTTTCTGAAATTAACGAGAGACAACAGACAACTGATTCACTACAATCAAGGAACACTCCCTAATATAAACACCAACACAACAAATAAAAGTACATTATTCTTAGACATAACACATTAAAATTGCAGAAAACCAAAGATAAAGGGAAAACCTTCAAAGAAGCAAAACTGGGGGGAAATGACTTACCTGTAGAGGATCATGATAAGAAGTATATTGAACATCTACTCAGAAGCCAGACATACTTCTGAAGTGCATGCATATTAATGCCGAAGTTTTTAATGACAACACTAATCACTCCCAAGTACACAATGCAGCAATTTCTACCTTCCCTGAAGGTAGAAATGCAAAATGGTCCAGCCTCTTTGGAGAACAGTTCATCATTTTCTCATTAAATGTAGTCTAACTATGCTGTGTGGCGATTACACTGTAGGTATTTACCCAGCTGATGTGAGAGCTTATCAATATTAGTACTCATATTTATATCAGCTTACTTCATTTTTTAGAATCCATGGAAGGTATAAAAGGAGAAAGGCTGCCTCCACGATGAGTAAGGAGAGGAGAAGTTGAAATGGATGAAGGAGAGTGAGATTCTTGAATCATATGACACTGTAATGATAAGACAGTCTAACCGTATTTCAAGTGCATGATACAACCTCTGATGAGAGTAAGGCCAAGTTGCTGACCTAAATATTTTTTTGTAAGTGAGTGGAGTCTGTAAGACTGGTGGCAACAGAAATTGTGCTCAAGCATTGTTCTATATTAATAAACTTCTCTCACATAGAATGTTGATCAGCAGTTCCCACACTGCTAAGCATACATGCTGCAACTAAGCAGTTAAATAAGAGCATAGTAGGACCCAGCTTCCTCACTGCTAGAGTGGGAGATTAGAAAAAGCAAGAGAATCCTGGTATGGTGGAGCACACTGGAATCCCAGAACTCAGGAGGCTGAGTATATAATATATAGAGATTATATTGACAATATTAGAAACCATACAATAGAAATTACAGAAATATAAACCAATATTTTTGTATAGATAAGCATAAAGAAATTTTTCAACACCCATGTATCATTGTTATGTGTGTTAAGAGAGCAAAAATACCCAGCAGCAATAAGTACGAAAGTAACAGGGCTGCACAGTGAAGTGACAGTGACTAGGGTCAAAGCAGAAAATATACAAGATTATCATGGAACATCTTATGGTTTCAAATAGCATAGAATTATGGAACACACACACACACATACAATGATGGCATACACAAAGGGGAGTGGGATCCACTGGGACAGCACCCAATGGTCAAAGTTGGAAAAATTTCAATAACAAGAGCAGAGCTGGACTATAACCTAAAGAGTGAAATAAAAATTCATGAGTTCAAACTAATATAAATAAGTGATTAACTGAATAATTAAACAAGTGGAAGAGAATCCCAGATGATTTATGTAGATACTTCTGTAGGCAGCTCTCAAAGAGGTGGAGGGTAACTTCCCACTCCATATGCATGGGCTTCACCTTGACTTCCTTTGAAAGAGAAGTCGGTGTGGAAGAAAGACATCGGAAAGAGGGAAGTAAAGTAACTTTACTCATGATTCAAGTTCACATGAATGATGATAACTCACATTTCTAGTTTGTGTAATGAGATGAAAATAGAACTTTTTCCTATGTGATCTGCCACACCCAAACCAGTATCAGGTACCTCATGATAAAAAGTATGTAAAACTCCATGAGAGCCCCATTCTGCCTGGCTGTTACTCTTCAAACTATCAAGGGCATAAACAAGAAAAATCTGAGACTTCCACAGTCAAGAGGAGAGAGGATGACAGGACCACAAAGTGTAATTTAGATAAGAAAAAACTGGATAAAAACTAAGGAAATTTCTACAAAGTGTGATCTTCAGTTAGCAATATGTCAATATTGTTTCATTAATTTTAACAAATACAAATTTTAATATGGTAACGATGGAAATAAGTGTCTGGTGTTGTCTCTATTATCTTCTAATCTGTTCCACTGATCTTCAGATTTGTTTCTTTTTCAGTTTCCAAGTGAATTTGTAGTATAGTTTCCAGTTGAGGAGTGTGGTATCTATCTTGTCTTTGCTGTCTACATCTGTTTTTGCTACTGTGGATCTCTTCTGTTTCCAAATGAATTTTTGTATTGTGTTCCATATTTGTGTGAAATATGCTGTTGGTGTTTCAATTGGGATTCATTGAATCTATATGGCAGTTTTGGAAGTATGGTCATTTTCACTAAATTGTTTTTTTCATCCCAAGAAACCAGGGATATCTTTCCATTTTCTGATTTCTTCTTCAATCACGTTTTTCAGAATATGGTAGTTTTCAGCATATAGGCCTTTTATTTCTTTTCTTAGATTGATTCCCAGTTCATTTTTGAATGCTATTATGAAAATAATTGTTCTCACAATTTCTTTCTCAGTGATTCTGTTATCTGTAAACTAGAAGGCTACTGAATTTTGAATGTTGACTTTATATCCATCTATTCTACTGAATCTGGTTATTAAGTCTAGATATCTTTGGGTGGAGTTTTTAGAGTATCCTATATATAGTATCATATCATCCACAAATAATGACAATTTAAATTATTTTCTTATCTTTATTCCTTTTATTTCTTTTCCTTGTATGCTCATTATCACTAATATTTGCAGAACTATATTGGACAGGACTAAGGATAGCAGACATCCTTGTCTTGTTCCTGATTTTAATGTGAAAGATTTCAGTTTTTGACCATTTAGTATGTCATTAGCTGTTGTTTTTTTTTTACAAATAGCTTTTATTAAGTTGAACAAAAAGCCATCTATCCGGTTTTTTTGAAGGGTTTTAATCATGTATGAGCACTGGATCTTGTCAAACACTTTTTCTGCGTCTCGAGATGATCATATCGTGTTTTTCACTGATTCTATTAATATAGTATATTACATTTATTTATTTACATATGTTGAATGAACTTTGCATCTCTGGGATAAATCCAGCTTGGTCAAGGGATATGGTCTTCCTGATGTTCATCTGTGCTTTCTTTATGGGCATTTTATTGAGGATTTGCATACCTACGTTTATTAGGGAGATTGGCCTGTGTTCTCTTTTCTGGTTGTGTCTTTCTCTGTTTTTGGAATCAAGGTCATGGTTGCTTCCAGGAATTAATTTGGGAGTATTGCTTCCCTTTCAGTTTCATTAAAGAGTTTGAGAAGAAGTGGGATTAGTTCTTCCCTACATTTCTTGAAAAATTAAATAGTGAAATCATCAGGATCTAGTTTGTGTTTGTTGGTGTTTAATTACATTTTCAATTGTACTGGCTGATATTGGGTTGTCAGAATTTTTATATCTTTTTATTCAACTTTGGTGATTCATATGTGTCTAGGAATCTGTCCAGTTCTTCAGTGTTTTCCATCTTATTAGAGTACAGATTCTCAAAATAGGTGTTTGATAGCCTCTGAATTTCTGCTGTGTCTATTGTAATTTCCTCTTTTGCACTCATAATTGCATGGATTTGAGTCTTCTCTTTTGCTTTTTTGGATAAGGTTGGCTAAGGGCTTGTCAATTTTACTTATTCTTTCAAAGAACCAGCTGTTTGATTCATTAATCTTTTGGTATCATTCTCTTGATATCCACTGCATTAATTTCTGCCATGACCTTTATAATTTCCTTCCTTATATGAGCTTTGAGTTTGTCTTGCTATTTTTTTTTTCCCTAGGAGCTTGAGGTTCAGCATTATAATTTATTTGAGCTCACTGTGCTTACCTAACACGGGCATTCACTGCAATGAATTTTCCTCATAGGAGTATTTCACGGTGTCCCATAAATTCTGGAATGTGGTATTGGCATTGTCATTTAATGGTAGAAATGGTTTGATTTCTTCTTTAACATTTTCTGTGATCCACTGGTTTTCTGAGAGGGTATAATTCAGTGTGTGAGGTTCTTGGGATTTCTTTTGCTATTGATCTCCAATTTCATTGCACTATGGTCTGACAATATACCTGTAATAACTTCAATTCCTTTACATTTACTTAAGCATGCTCTGTGAAATACCATGTGATCTACTTTGGAGAATGACCCATGTACAACTCAGAAGAATGTGTATTTAGGGTGGAACACTCTGAAGACATCAATTTAAGCCATTTGTTCAGAAGTTTGGTTCAGCTCTGGTGTTCCATTGAGTTTTTGTCTAGTTGATCTATTTGTGACAGTGGGGTATTGAAGACCCCTACTACTATTGTTTTAAAGATTATTTGGTTTTTCATATCTCTTAATACTTGCTTTATATGATTGGAATGCACTAATATTTGGTGCACCCATATTTATGATTGTCATCTCTTTCTCTTGCAGTGTTGTTTTTTACAAGGATATAGTGTTCCTATTAAACAGTTTGGATTTAAAATCTGCTTTGTTTCTAATTGAACAGCTACCCATGTTTTTTTCTGGTTTCCAATCACATTGTTTTCCATCATTTTACTTTTACACTGTAAATTGTTTTTTAAATTAAGTATGTTTCTTGAAAACAGCATCTTCCTAGTTCTTGCCTCTAAATCCCTTCTGCCAATTTATTTTTTATTTATGAACTGAAATTATTAACATTAATTATTATAAGAGATATGCATTGACTTGCCTTGTTATGCTGTTTTCCTATTACTGGACCTTTTATTTTTTTAATTGAATTATTTATTGATACAATTTATATACATCTCACAATCACATATAACATTGGGGAATTTGTACCAGTATATGACACAAGTTAATTCTCATTTATACCCATATCCCTACCCACCCAGAGCTCACCACCCCTTTATACATACTCTTTTATTTTCTTTCTGAATCATATGTATTCCTTTCCGTCATTACATTCACTCACCAAATTTCCTATGGAAATTTCCCATTCTATAAAAACTGTCATACTTTCTAGACTCATTTGCATCTGCAGGTGTTCATATCAAAGAGAAGATCCAGTATTTGCCTATCTGTGATCTATTTATTTCACTTATTAGCATATCCTCCAGGTGTCCCCATTTGTGCATAAATGAATCGATCTTGTCATTCTTTATGACAAAATAATATTCTATTTTATTTTTTTTAAAAAAACACATCTTTGTCCAGTCTCCAGTTGATGGGCATTTGGGTTGTTTCCAAGATTGAACTATCACAAACTGAGCTGCTATGAACAAGGGTGTACATCTGTCTTTCCAATGTGAGTTTTAAAATTCTTTTGGGTATATTCCTAGCAGGGGGATAGCAGGGTCAAGTGGGACCCCTAGTCCTAGTTTTCTGAGAAATCTCCACATGATCTCCACAGAGGTTGCAGAAGTCTGCAATCCCACCAACAGTGGAGAAGGGTTCCTTTCTCCCCACAGCCTAGCCAGCATTTATTGTTGGTTGATTTTGTATTCGCAGCCATTCTTTGTGGAGTGAGATGAAATCTCAGTGTTATTTTCATATGCGTCCTCGAATGACCAGTGATGTTGAGTATTTCTTCATATGCCTCTTGGCTGCTTTGACTTCTGCCTCTGAGAAGTGTCTGTTCATTTCAGATGCCCATTTTTGAATTGGGTCTTTAAACTTGGGGAGGCTGATCTGTTTGAGTTCTTTATATATTGTAGATAATAGCCCTTTGTCTGACAAACAGCTAGTAAAGATTTTTTTCCCCGTGTTGTTGGTTGTCTTTTAGTAGTGCCAGTGACTTCTTTTGCTGTGCAGAAGCTTTTCAGTAGGATGAGATCCCATTTGTTGATTCTTTCTGCTAGTTCTTGTGCTAGAGAGGTTTTATTCATAAAGTCTCTGCCTAAGCCAATGTCTCCAAGAGTTTTACCTAGCCTGTTTTCCAGCAGGCTTATTGTTTCTGTTTTAATGTTTAAGTCTCGTATCCACTGTGAGTTTAGTTTTGTGCATGATGAAAGAGATAGGTTTAGCTTTCACTTTTGGCAGGTTAAAGCCCAGTTTTTCCAGCACCATTTGTTAAAAAGGCTGTCTTTCCTCCATTGAGGATGTTTGGTTCCATTGTCAAGATAAGGTGGCTTAGTGTATCCGGGGTTGTTCCGGCATCTTCTAATCTATTCCACTGCTCCTCGGGTCTGTTATTTTGCCAGTGCCATGCAGTTTTTATCACAGTGGCTTTATAGTAGAGTTTTAAATTGGGAATAGTAATACCCCCTGCTATGTCGTGGTTGCTTAGAATTGCTTTTGCTCTTCTAGGTTTCTTGTGTTTCCAGATGAATTTTTGTATTATTTTCTCCAGCTCTGTGAAGTATAGCATTGGAAATTCAATTGGAATTACATTGAATCTGTATAGTAGTTGTGGCAGTATAGCCATTTTAACGATGCTAGTTCTCCCTAACCAGGAACAACGGATATCTTTCCACTTTCTGATTTCCTTTTCTATATCGTTTTTCAGAGTCCTATAGTTTTCATAGTAGAGGTCTTTCACTTAATTTGTTAGGTTGATTCCTAGATATTTCATATTTCTGGGTTCTACTGTGAAAGGGATTGACTCCCCAATTTCTCTTTCAGTGAGTCTGTTGTTTGTGTAGACAAAGGCTGATTTTTGAGCATTGACCCTGCATCCAGCAACACTGCCAAATTTGGCAATTAAGTCTAGCAGTCTTTTGCTTGAGTTTTTACGATCCTTTAGATAGAGTATCAGGTCATCAGCAAGTAATGACAGCTTAACTTCTTCCTTTCCTATCTTTGTTCCTTTTATATCTTTGTCCTGCCTGATTGATATGGCTAATGTTTCCAGCACTATATTGAACAAAAGTGGTGACAGCGGGCATCCTTGTTTTGTTCCTGATCTTAGTGTAAAAGGTTTCAGTTTTTGCTCTCTAAGTATGATGCTGGCTGTTGGTTTCTCATAAATAGCTTGTATTTAATTGAGATAAAGTCCATCAATTCCGATTCTCTGTAGGGTTTTGATCATAAATGGGTGCTGGATTTTGTCAAATGCTTTTTCTGCATCTATTGAGATAATCATATGATTTTTGTCCTTAAGTCTGTTAATATAGTGTGTTACATTGATTGATTTACATATGTTGAACCAGTCTTGCATCCCTGGGACAAATCCAACTTGATCAGGGTGCATGATTTTCTTGATAACTCTTTGTATTCTGTTTGCTAGTATCTTATTGAGGATTTTTGCATGAATGTTCATTAGAGAGATTGGCCTGTAGTTTTCTTTTCCGGTGGGATCTTTCTCTGCCTTTGGAATCAAGGTGATGGTTGCTTCAAGGAATGATTTGGGGAGTACTGCTTCCCTTGTGATTTCACTAAATTGATTGAGAAGTACTGGTATTAACTCTTCTTTAAAAGTTTTGTAGAATTCAGCATTGAAGCTGTTAGGATCAGGGCTTTTCTTTGTTGGTAGGTTTTTCATTACATTTTCAATTTCACTGATTGATATAGGGTTGTTAAACATTTTTATATCCTCTTTGTTCAGCTTTGGAAGTTAGTATGTGTCTAGGAATCAATCCTTTTCTTCTAAATTTTCCATCTTCTTGGAGTACAGGTTTTCAAAGTACATGTTTATTATCCTTTGGACTTCCTCTGCATCTGTGCTGATTTCCCCATTTTCATTCCTTAGAGCATGGATTTGAGCCTTTTCCTTCCTCTGTTTGATAAGGTTGGCTAAGGGTCTGTTGATCTTATTTATCATTTCAAAGAACCGATTCATTGATTCTTTGTATTGTTCTCTTTGTCTCCATTGCATTAATTTCTGCTCTGGTCCTTATAATTTCCTCTCTAGTATGTGCTTTGTGTTTGTTTTGCTCCTCTTTTTCTAATTGTCTGAGGTTCATCATTAGATTATTTATTTCAGTTTGCTCTATTTTCCGTGTGTAGGCATTCACTGCTATGAATTTCCCTCGCAGAACTATTTTCATTGTGTCCCATAAATTCCTGTATGTTATGCTGGGGTTGCCGTTTGGTTGTAGAAACTGTTTAATTTCTTCTTTAATTTCTTTTGTGCCCCACTGGTTGGTTAACAGAGTGTTGTTCGATTTCCATGTGTTTGTGAGGATCTTGGAATTTCTTCTGCTATTCAGCTCCAGTTTCAAGGCACTATGGTCTGATAGTATGCAGGGGATAACTTTGATTCCTTTACATTTACTTAAGCTTGTTCTATGGACTAGAATGTGATCTATTTTAGGGAATGATCCATGAGCACCCTTGCCTACTGGCTTCATTCTATTAGCCATTCTATTAGTCTTCATGGAGCTGTGTCCCTCACTGTGTTTTTCTGGGATATTATTTAGAAAGTTTTTGGTGCTGGTTTGGTATTTGTGCAACTCCTCTGGCTGTTCTTCATCATGAAAGTATCTTATTTCTCCATTTATTTTGAAGGATAGTTTTGCAGGATATATCAACCTAGTTTGGAAGCTGTTTTCTTTTAGGGATTGAAATACTTCTCTCCAAGTTCTCCTTGACTCTATGGTTTATGTTGATAAATATGTTGTGATTCTGATGGGCTTCCCTTTGTATGTGATTTGTTTCTTTTTATCTTACTGCTTTCAGTATTTCATTCTTCTTCTGGGTTTCCGGAATTGACTATTATATGTTTAGGTGCAGATATTTTTTTTTATCATGGTCAGTTAGAGTCCTACATGTCCCAAGTATGTCAAATTGCATTCCTCTGCTTGGGAAGTTCTCTGCCATTATTTCTGTCAGCAGGTCTTTTTATGTCTTTGCACTATTCCCTGCTTTTTTGCTGGCTCTGTTCAGTCTCATGTTTTTCTCCTTTGCATCTTCTAGCAGCTGCTGGATTGATTTCTTGTAGTCCCTTGTTATTTTTAGGAAATCTCTTTTTTCATGGTCTCTAACTGCCATATTGTCTTCTGTGTCTGAAACTTTGTTCTCACTCTGGCTCATTCTGCTATATATACTGTTAATGGAACTTTTAATCTTCTGGATGTCTGTTTGAAACTGTTTCATGGATTCCATTTCTTTCCTTGGCTGGGCATTCATGGCTTCCTTCATGGCCCTGAGCTCTTCTAGTGTTTTATCTATTTCTGTTCTAAAATCTCTGAGCGTGCCCTCCTATTTGACAAATTATTTCTCCTTTGTTTTTTTCCTAGAACCTCATCTTCTCTTTTGTTACTTCTAGTATTGTCATTTCAGGGTGTCCCAGTGGTTTATTGTAGGATCCCCCCCTTATTGTCTCCGGAGCTTGCTTTCGATCAGCTGGAAGACTTGGTTTACATCTTGTTAAAGTATCTGCTCTTTTTTTGTTGTTTATGGCTTTGGTTAATTTCTGTGTTGATACTTCTATATAATTTATTGTACGTATCTTTACTTATAGTATTGAGGGCCCTTAGGGAATGCTTACTTCTCAGAAGTGTCTCCCAGGTATAGCTGATTTTTAGGTTTTCAGTCTGCAATGACCCTTAGGCAATCTTGGTTTTGATATACCAAGAAGGACAACTTATTAGAACAATCATATCATCTTGGCACAAGTAATAAATCAGCATCAGTCAGCATCAACACTTGCTTAGAAAATGAGAAATTATGGTAGCTGTTAATCTGTCATCTTAAACCATATGAATTTGATTAAAATCACAGACCAGCTAGAATTAGTTGAGAGGAAAATAGATCCTTCAATATACCAAATTTACCCTTTGGGATGAAGACTTAAGAGAGGTGCAGTGGGATAAAAGGAGAGAAAAAGATTAGAAATGGTGCTACACAGGAAGACCACACAAACTTTGGGAACTGGTGAAGAAAGGAAGAAAAAAGAGAATGAAGGTACAAAAACACAAATTGAAACACCTAACAGCAAGAGGAAAACTGAGAACTGTAGTCCCACTCCTAAAAAATAAGAGCAATTTAGTAAAGAAAAGAAACCCTAAATTGGACAGACACAGGAAGGAGAGAAATGAGAAGTGAGAGGGAAGAGAAAGAAAAGAAAGAAACCAAAAAAATAGAACAAGAGCAAAACAACAAAAAGAAAAGAATCCTTCAGGATGTGACTCTGCCCGGTAGATGACATGGGGAACAGTGTGCAGATCTAAATCGATTGTTCATAGGGAGGCAGCCATACTTCACTGAGATCAAGGCTGGGCTCTGAGTAAAATCCCCATGTGGAGCTCATGACCTCCTGCACTTTTGAACCCTGCAAGGTTCTTCTGGAGGTTCAAACTGCCTTTCCCCTAAAGTGAGTGCAGATTCCTCTAGGGGACATTGGTCCCATTAACTCACCAACAGTTTTAGTGCATACACTTTATTCATGCCCCTCATAGGCTTCAGTTTTCCTCAACTAGTCCAGGGAGGTGAGGCTTTCTCTATGTTGCTCACCACTGTTTTAACTCTTAACAGTGGCATTTATGGCCCCAGATGTCTCTGCCACAGAGATCGAAATCCCTTTTCAGTGAGGCCTGGGGGCGGGCCACTGATGTGGACTGGAGGTGCTGGGTATTCCTCAGGGCTTGGCCTGGCAGAGCGAGGTGCTGCTCATGGTCCCTGTTTTAACATTTAGATCCTGATTCTATTTTGGGTTTAGTATAGTTCATGGTGATATTTATGAATTTAGACTTACTCTTCTGTGTGTGGATATCCAATTTTCCCAGCACCATTTATTAAAGAGGCTATTTTTTTCCAATGTATGTTTTTTGACCCCTTTGTCAAAAATCAAATAGATTAATGTGTCTTGGGTTTTTTCTGCTCCTTCTTTTCTGTTCCATTGATCTACATACCTGTTTTTGTGTCACTACCATGCTGTTTTCACCACAGTATCTTTGTAATATAACTCCAGATCTGGGATTGTGATGCTTTCTGGTTTGTTTTTGTTACCCATGATTGCTTTTGCGATTCTAAGTCTTTTGTTTCCATATGAATTTTATAGTTATCTTCTCTAGACTTGTGAATGAATGCTTAAAATAGCATCTATCCTACTGATATAGGCAGATCTGCTAGAGCACAATGAATTCTTAAAGGTTCCACCTCTTATACTGCTACAATATTAATTGAATTCCAACATGATTTTTCAAAAGAACAATAAACAATAACATTGCACTCCAACCCCAAAACTCATCATTCTCACATACAAAATGCATTCATTTCATCTCAGCAGAACCCTCTTTCAATATCAATTTAAAAGTTCGGTTTCGGGCTGGAGATTTAGCTCAGTGGTTCCAGCACCTGCCTCGTAAGCACAAGGTCCTGAGTTCGATCCCGGTAACCACATACAATGCTGGGCGTGGTGACTCACGCCAACCAGCCATCAATACCACATGCCACAGTGCCAGTTGTGGTGGCCCACGCCTGTAATCCCAGCACTTGGGAGGCAGAGACAGGAGGATTGCTGAGTTCAAGGCTTGCCTGGGCACCATAGTGAGCTCAGGGCCAGCCTGAACTACAAAACGAGACCCTGTCTCAAAAAAAAAGACAAAGAAAAAGTTCAGTTTCATCACATGAAAGTGACACTCAAGGTATAATTCATCCTGTGACAAATTACTCTCCAGTTGTGAGCATGTGAAGTCAACATGCTTCCAACATGTAATGGTAGGATGGCATTAAACTCCCAAAAAGTAGCAACAGAAGAGAGAAAGGGAAAATGGCCACAGTAAGTTCACAACCCAACAGGGATACAAACTCTGTATCCTAAAACTTGAGGACAATCTTTGATTCCACATCTCACTTTCTGAGCACCCTGGCCCCCAAGGTCTCAGAACGCTTGCTCCATGGCTTAGCATCTTCCTCACAGCCTGAGTATCATGTGTGCAGTCCTCTCAGAAGGCATAGCACCCTGGTACCTCTAGTTCTGGGATCTCAGGGGCCACTCTAACCCAAAGCCCCACTAGACATTGCCCTAATGAGGACTCTCTATAATGGTTTGACATGCGGGACAAGTCTTTGCAGTATCCTTTGAAATCTAGGTGGAGGCTGTTGTCCCTCCCCAGTCCATACACCTAGTCATCTGGAGCCCCTCCCACTAGCAATCCCCCAGTTTCAGAGACTGTACCTCATTAACTAAACCTAATCCTACTTATAGAAAATAGCAAGGCAATATGAGTTTCCATTTACTTCATTTTGAAGAGTAAGAGAAAAAAACCTTCAAAAGTAGAATGCATATGCTTATAATCTAGCACAACCCCAATATTTGGAAAATATTTGTTTGGTGAACAAATTAATTCATGGTTGAGTTAAAAGTTGAATGGCTGTGGTCTCCTTGAAGAAAACAGCACACTACAACAGATTGAACTGCTTGTTAACACACCTCCTTTCCTTCTCCACCCTCCCCAGCCTCAGGGAGTCTCTGGAAATGTGTGAAGTGATTTCACCAGTTTCTGAAGTGCTGAGCCTTCTCTCTGTGCATTTGCTCTAAGAATGAGAAAAGACTAAGTACTTCAAGCACAAGAGCCCAGAGAGTCTGTTCTCTTCTTCCCTGTCTCCTAGCTCTGCACAAGGCCTTCATAGTCTACATGCTGGGCTCTGTCACAGCCTCAGGAACACCACTGGAAAAACCCCGGTTAGTGCTCCACTGGTACATGATGGTGGATTCAATAGCAGCCACTCCTTCCACAAATAAGAATTTAATTGCAGGTCTTTGCTTCCCAAGATTTTCTCACAGTTTAAAAACCTACACCTGATTCATTTGTAAAATGTCAGGAACACACAGGTGCTAAGGCCTCCCAGCTTTGAGAAGCAGGCACTCAGCACAGAGAACAAGGAGCACCAAGGTCAATGGCACAAAGAGGAGCAGAGCCTGTGGAATAATGTTGGCCAGGGGCCAACAGCATGAGCCAAGACACTTTGTAGAACAACTGGGCTCACAGGCTTCCCTGTTAGCTAGTGTCACTTCACATTTCAGAGCTGAAAGGCACTTTAGAGGTCCACTCCTGCCATAGTCTGTTCTACAGAATTCTTGCCAGATGGTCATCTAGTGTCTGCTTCCGGCAGGAATGAGCCCTGCCTCCTTCATGGAAGCCAGTGTCTCAATTCTGCCCCATACCATGTAAGCTCCTCCCGCTGTTCCTGGTTTGTTCCCTGTGGCCCATTTCCTATGTTCCTCTGCAAAAGAACACGAGGATCTGAGCTAAATTGTGTCTCTCCAAATTTTGTGTGTTTAAGCCTTCTTTGTGACCCAGATTATGTCCATATTTGGAAACTGGATTGTTCCCAAAGTAATTAGCTCATGAGACCATACTTGATTAGAGTGGGTCTCTGATCCAGTGGATCTTACTCTGTTGTAAAAAGGGGATGTTTAGAGATACACACATACACAGGAGACCATCATGTGTACATGAAGGCAAAAATATGGTGAGTTTTCACCAAGCTAAAAATGAAAATTTTAGAAGGCCTCTCTGAGACTTTCAGTAAAAAAACCTATATTAGTAAAGGCATTCTCTGTGTGAATATTTGCGGAAAGAATACGCTCAGGAAGAGAAACAGAAAATGCAAAAGTCCTGAGACAGAAGTATTCTGAACCTATGACAAAGGAGACAATCTCTGAGAGATCCATGGATCAGGTTGTGTAAGGTCAGAGCCATCAGATCTCATTCTGTGCTGGGAGCACCAGGGAGTTCAGATCCGAGAGGAAGGGATATGAGCTGACTCATGACACTCATCAGACCATTTCAGCTGTAAGCCATGAAGACTGAAAGACAAAGACAGACTCCCATTAACATGGAACCATTCTCATAATAAGGTGAATGATGCTGGTGATGGCTTAGACCAAGACAGAAGTAGTGCGAGTTTCACAGGAAGTCCCTCCTACCGGTATGAATTGGATGTCATCAGTTGATGCGCAGTTGATGTGGATGAAAAAGAAAAAAAGAACTCAGCCCTAGGGCATCTCTAACTTTCAGAGACTGATGAAAGGAGGAATCAGTAAGAAGACTGAGAAGGAATCTCCAGCAAGAGAGTGCCAAGATGTAGCATGGGCTACACCATCTTCCTGGTGGAGTGAAGAGTATGCTTAAAGGACAGAGTGATCACTTGCTGAGTAATGTTTATAGCTCAAATGAGACTAAGACATGAGAATGGAATCTTCATAGTTTTTATCCTTTGGAGGTCACTGGTGATCACAGTGAAAGCAGCTCTTGTATTAGAACCGTGTTCAGTTGTGTTTAAAGGCACCGAAATAATGATGTATTCTGAGCTCCCACAGGCAGGAGGGCAGCGATGTCATGACCCAGTATTGTTAAGTGAACTTGAGATCATATATGCTTTGAAGAGGTGAAATCAGACTTATGATTCCATGAATCACAAGGGTCTTTTCTCTGCCCCGTGCACTCTGTCTGGATAGCGAAGGTTAGGAGATGTGTCTGAATTTCTTCACTGTCCTTCACAAGAGTAGAGTTAACCTCACAAAATAATCTCACAAAAATAGAGCTACTGTGGCTTATAAAACCTCACAGACAATAAATTTCACTAGTTTCTTGTCTACGTTCTACAGTGAACAGCATGGATACATATGTGAGTCTCCTTTGCCTCTGTCCATCCTGTCCAGTCTGTGAGGGCTTTCTCCAACACTGACTACAAATTGTTCCATGAGTCCAAATTGGGATTATGCGGTCGTCATTCTCTTGAGGACCACTTCAGCACCATCTTCTGGTGACGCTGCATAATTATTTTGCACCAGTTCTCAATGTTCTCTGATATTCCTTTCTTCAAGACGTGTCTTAGATTATTATTCCAATATAATAAATAATTAAGGAATAGCCTTGATTATTTTGCCCTAAGTGCATAAAATAAATAATTAATACACAAAACATCTATAGAAATTCATTTGCAAATAAAAAATAATCTGACCCCCAAATTTCAAGTTGACTCCAACTCCAAGTTGACCTACTTCCTTGAAGGTGTTAATGAAAATCCTCTTCATTTGAAATGTTAGAAATATATCCAAGTATGCTAGAAAAATAAAAAAATAAAGAGACGATTTTTTGACTCTCCTGATAAAGTCAGTGTGAGCTGTGTCTATTGTTAGACATTCAGGATCCAAGAGTTAAAAAAAAAAAAAAAACTGAAGACAAATGTTTTAACTCACCCTTCCAGCACAAGGTCTGTGGCTAGACACCCAGAGGAAAAAAACCTCCTCATCTTTTTTTTTTTTTTCCATCAGACCTAACTACATCCCCAGGTAAAGGGGAACATTGAGTCACTGTGGTTAAGGAATATGTGTGTGAGGTTCTGGGAATGAATCCATCTCAGATGATAAGACCAGGTGATTTTACACCGAGGAAAATCAGGATGCTGTTACTAGAGGGACACAAGCAGGGAAACGGGAATTCACTCCATTCAAAGATCACATCTAAAGAGGCTTCACGGTAGGACATGTTGGTGTGAGGATGGTATATTTAGCTACATGATGGGAAACAGTGGAGGGACTGAGCATTGTTGAGAACCTTGTTTAATTTTTACAAGCTTGTGTGCTAACTAATGCTATTCTCCTTCTACAGTTAAGAAAACAGAGGTAGGGAGCCATTCAATTAATTGCCAAAGACCTCATCATAAATTAGACATAAAGACAGTACCAAAAGCCAGAGTTCAAGCTTTGAACTACAAGATTTATTGCTTTAACACAAAGTTCAACACTGCCGCCATGGAGAGTCACTGAGTGAGGGTGCTGTGTGTGTGTTGCATGCAGATAACACAAGAAAGACATTTAGCTGTGGGTGCTGCAGGCAGCCACAATTTCCTTGATATCAGCTATATTTTACACCACTCCTGCAGCCAGGAAGCTGGTCCAAAAGAGTTTTCAAAAGTTCCCTTACATCGAAAGGAAGTCCCTTTTAGAATCCAAGGGGCTTGCAGAAAATCAGAATATGTTGGCATCATATAATTTCCCTTTATATCCAAATAGAAGTACTGTTGGCACATCAACTCATAAGAGAATCATGTATGTAAAAGATGCCACACAGGGTGACAATGTAAAATGTAGAATTCTCTTCTGTCTTCTGACAGGTTTGCAAACACCTTTCTAAGAAGCCTGTGTGCAGATGTGCAGGTAATACAGATGACGTCTCACTCCAAGACGCAGACCATTCTCACTCAGCTCTTCTGATTAGACTCTGAAAACACAGTCTCCCGTGCTACCTTGAACTCCTTCTCAGCATTAAACAATTTCCATGGAAACTAGGGCTGAAGAGAACACCTGAGAGCTGACTGGATAATATGTTCTTTAAACAGGAATTTTAATTTCCATTGTTCTCCCCATTTAGATAATCAATAACTACCAGTATTGATGTTTCTTAATGCTGTAACTCCTGGACAAGCCTTGGGAATGATATCTAATTAATCCATAAATGTCCCTTCTAATATAGAACCAACATCTATGTTTTAAAAGCAATGTTTGCTGCACAGATGAAATAGAAAAGAAACCCCAATGTTTCCAAAGCAGCTCAGCCTTTTAGCCACAGAAGGAAAATCCTGCACCAATATTCCAGAGTTCTACTTTGTCTTGGTAATTTTCCAGCATGTGCTTCTACTCTTCCAAATGCCTCATCAGAACCACAGATGGCAGCATAATGTGAGGTTTGAGCTTCTTTGCTTTTTAATTCAAATCCAAAATTAGATGGAAGTTGTTCTGAGCCTCCCAGCATCCTCCACCTCTGTCTTCTCTTTTCTTCTCCTGGATGTTTCCTCTCATGAGCTTCCGTTGTTTGGGTTGCTTAGGATTTTTTTTTTTCCCAGCACAATAGAAGCACCAGAGTCTCAGTGTCATCAGTGCCATTTCTCAGCATCTCTCTATAATGTGCATAATGAATGAACAACATAATAAAGCACTTCCTTTCTTGTGTCAGTTTGTATTCTCAATCTATACTGATAAAAAGTATCAGAAAAATCCCGACCAGCTAATTTTACCAGTGAAATGTTGATCATAGAATGAGGCTTGGGCTTTAAAAATTAAAACATTAGATTGTTGCTACATCATGTAAAATAATTCTCATAGAGTTCATTTAGAATGTTTTCCAGGTTTCACTATTTATCCAGATCCCAGATATGCCTTAAATATAAATTTAAACAAATCTATGTCATATGTTAACATTCAAATATAGTAATGTGGAAATATGTATAACCATGGAAATATTGATTTCTACCAAAGCATAAAGAGATCATTCATTACTTAAAATTATTGATTTATTTTTAGAATCAATTTTTAAAACTGTGAATTTCTACTGTGTGACAGTTGGAAAATTCAGGGAATATGAAGATAAACATAAATAAGTCTGCATTTGGGCTGGAGATTTAGCTCAGTGGTTTTGGTACCTGCCTAGCAAGCTCAAGGTTCCTGTTTTGATCCCTGGTAACCACATACAACAACACTGGGCATGGTGACTCATGCCCACCAGCAGTCAGTACCACATACCACAGTGCTGGTCATGGTGGCTCAGGCCTGTAATCCTAGCACTCAGGAGGCAGAGGATCACTGAGTTCAAGGCTTTCCAGGGCTATGCAGTGAGCTCAGGGCCACCCTGAACTACAAAGTGGGAGCCTGTCTCTAAATAAATAAATAAATAAATAAATAAATAAATAAATAAATAAATAAATAAATCTGCCTTCAAATCAGTGTTCTGCTGATTGTGTTCTACTACATGTGTTCTGCTATCAGATTGTGTACATTTGTGGGCTATCCATGCAGTTCTGAGTTTGGTCTAACAAAGTAACTCATTCAACAAATAGATGAGGACCTGCTAAGTAATAACACTGCACTCCCAGAGGCCTGGAGGCAGGAGGAAGGTCATCTCTCTGCTCTTGAGAAATCTACAGTCTAGTAAGGGAAGGTCATCAGATAAATACAGAAGTGCGGTGTGGTGTGGAAGGATCACGGAGTTTTGCACAGCATTATCTGGGAACACTGAACAGAAGTCTCTGTACCTACATTTTTATATTCCTCTAATTTGTGTTCCAAAGTTCAAAGCTTCTTCTTGCTAATCCATCCATCACAGGACCCTTGTATTCCAAAACACAAGGGAAACACTTGTAATCAGAGTTGCAAATCATGGCTCCTCCATTGACAAGTTGTATGTCCTGGGGTAGTTGTAACACCTGAGTTTGAATTTATCCCTCTGTATCACAAAGACTTTAATAATTGTGAATGTGAGTGCCGGGCGTAGTGGCTCACGCCTTTAATCCCAGCACTCAGGAGCCAGAGGCAGGAGGATTGCTTAGTTTGAGGCTTGCCTGGGCTACATAGTGAGCTCAGGGTCAGCCTGAACTACAAAGCGAGACCCTGTCTCAAAAAAAAAAAATTGTGAATGTGTTTGATGTGAAAGGGAAGGGGGTAAAGTGCCCAACAAAGCATCTGACATAACAAATTTTTTACTCCCCCCTCCTCCATGCAGCCAAAGTTTATATCAACTTTTCTGTTATATCTCATCTCTGATCTTGTTCACCAGCCTGGTTTATGATGAAACCGCTCACTTTTATTCAGTGCTCAGAAGGAACCAAGCATTCTATGCCTACAAGGGTGATCAAAATATACAGTGGGAGTTTAATTTTTTTAATTTTACTATAGTAAAAGACATTGTCCTTAACCATCTCTCTCTCTCTCTCTCTCTCTCTCTCTCTCTCTCTCTCTCTCTCACACACACACACACACACACACACACACACTGTCTGTCTGTCTCCTCAAACACATTCTTTCCCTCATTCTTGCCACTTTCTGAGACAGTTCTGGAAGTCCTCTTTCACATCTTCATGATCCAATATATAACAGATGCCTCTGTCAAGTTATCGAACAGAAAGCCATATCATTTCCTTTCTTCTTCACACCCTCTCCTGAGTAGAGACAGCTCAGCACACTGCTTTCCATTCAGCACACTGTTCTACATATTCCCGTTGCTGTTGCTGTTGCTTTTGCTGAGCAGTCTGGCCTGTCTTCACATACTGAGCCATGGAGTCTGTTTGCTATCTACAGCATGACAGATCCACCTGCCCTTCAAACTGAACTCAATACCCATTACTTCCCTCTGCACCACTAGAGAAGAAGTTACCAGACACAGACCACAAGAAATTGCTGAGGGTAATAGGCCTTCTTCTCCATAGTCTTTACTATTCCCGTTTCAGACTCTCAACTGCAGCCAAATCAAACACCAACCTGTAATCAAATGCTGTCAAAATGTGGCTGGCTGGGATAGGCACTAAAGAAACATTTAACACTTTGCTGTCTGCTATCCGAACTAATACCTCACACTGTAGAAGTTGTCATTTAATTATACAACAAAGTAGAGGAAAATAAGTTTCATGAAGCACAAGATGATTTAAGAAAACAGATTCCACAAATTTTCAACACACTCAAGGTCTGGTTTCTGACAGCTGTTGCTGAGGGCCCAGCCAGAGGCCAGAATCTGGGTGCTAACTGGATTCATTGACTCCCACCATCAACAGTATGGGAAAAACCACTAAAACAGAGCAGGGAGTTAACTCACAATTTGGGCAAATTGTAAGGACAGCTACATTCATTCAGAATAAACAAAAGCGAGAATGAAGTGATGTCATACACTGGTACAAATGCTTGATGTTAAGCATAATAGTGATGTGTATATATAATGTACCAATAAATTAAATAAGTAAAAACAAAGGCCAGGCATGGTGGCTCACGCCTGTAATCCCAGCACTCGGGAGGCAGAGGCAGGAGGATTGCTGAGTTCGAGGCTTGCCTGGGCTACATAGTGAGCTCAGAGCCAGCCCGAACTACAAAGCAAGACCCTGTCTCAAAAAGAAAAAAAAAAAAAGGTTTTTTTAATAAAATGGAGTATTACTTTGTCATAAAGAATTATGAGATTGAGTCATTTATACTCAAATGGACATACCTTAAGGACATACTCATAAGTGAAATAAATAGGTCACAGATGTATAAATATCATATCTTTGGTATGAAAATTTTAAGTTTTAAATCAGTTCTAGAATTATGATAGATATTGTGAAATAGTAAATATTCAAAGGGAAATGGGGTTTAGGGGTAAGTAATGAGGGGAAAGAAAAAACTGATAGTTAAAAAAAGGAAGCAAAGCCAGACATGGTGGCTCAGGCCTGTAATCCCAGCACTCGGGAGGCAGAGGCAGGAGGATTCCTGACTTCCAGGCTTGCCTGGGCTACATAGCTCAGGGCCAGCCTGAACTACAAAGCGAGACCCTGTCTCCAAAAAAAAAAAAAAAAAAACGAAGCAAAGCTTATGCGTATAGGGGCAGGGAGTTGTAGGGTAGGTAGGGGAAGGGGAAAAATGAGAATTAAATCATGTCATATACTGGAACAAGTTCTTAATGTTGAGTGTAATCATGATGTGTATATATAATGCACCAATAAAAAAATAAGCCAAAATAAAACAGAATACACGAAAGCACTACAATGTATAGGAGACCAACAAAAGTTAGGCAATATGAATATATACCTTTAGCCAGGTTTTGTCTCACCAAAGGTTCCCAAAGCTGTGGAAAATCTGTTTTTTTCTGAAACCTTTTTGGTGCCAGAACCGGGAGTGGAAGCTTCACACTCATCATCAAAAAAAGGCCTGAAAAATAGCTTCACAGTAAAATCCTCATTTTTAAAGATCCGTTTTAACTCCTCAGTTTCACAATGACTTGCATTAACCACTGAACAAGTTTGAATAAATTGAGTCTGATAACCTGCCAGTAATCTCTTACTACTTACTCTACTGGTTTATTTACTACAGGAGCTCTATTCCCTATTTTATTCTATTCTGTTTCTATTTCTCTTTCTTTTGAGGATAAACTATGATTTTATGGGCAATTGGGTTTTCCCATGATTCCTTGCAAGAAAGACAGACAAGACTGGCTAGACACTAATAATTCTATGATGTATCACAAACTATGATGGCTTATACCAGACACAAAATGGCCAGTTCCATAACAGCTCTTGAAAGATAGAGGGCAGAAAGATGACAGCCCATCAGCCAATCACTGTCATTACAATTCTAATATGGAAAGACATTTCTAACCAGCACATGGATCCATTTGGTTCATGGCTCCTGCTGAAGGATGTACTGGAAGGGGTTAGTACTCGCAAAGACGTGAAGGCTGTTTTCATCATAGCTTGATGGGGTGACCATCATATATATTAACAATTTTAGGCCCTAATGCATATGAAAATATGAGAGAACTTGGTAACTTGATCAGCTAGTGTCAATTCAGAATGTTTTCTTCCTAAGTTTCTTGGTGTTACTTATTAAGGCCCAAATTTATCTTTGGCTAGTTTTTTACACAAGGCTTGAAAGTGGATCAAGGATATCTATTTGCATTTATTTTTAATGTGCCTAATGAAATGAAATCATACCTTTGATCTGTCAGTATCA
>PVIC010030103.1:0-22106 GCA_004025085.1 Thryonomys swinderianus
AAAAAAAAAAAAAAAAAAAAAAAAAAAAAAAAAAAATAGCTAAGAAGAACATGAAGAAATGTTCAACATCACTAGTCATTCAGGAGATACAGATGCAAACACTGAGATTCCATCTTACTCCACAAAGAATGGCTGCTATCTTAAAATTAACCAACAATCAATGCTGGCAAGGTTGCGGGGAGGAAGGAACCCTTGTCCACTGTTGGTGGTAATGTAGACTGGTGCAACCACTATAGAAATAAGTGTGGAGATTCCTCAAAAAACTTGGATTACAGCCGGGCATGGTGGCTCATGCCTGTAATCCCAGCACTTGAGAGGCAGAGGCAGGAGGATTGCTGAGTTCGAGGCTTGCCTGGGCTACATAGTGAGCTCAGGGCCAGCATGAACTCCAAAGTGAGACCCTGTCTCAAAAAAGGGGGGGGCAGAGATTTGGTCCAGTGGTTCCGGTGTCTGCCTCGCAAGCACAAGGTCCTGAGTTCGATCCCAGCTAACCACATACAGTGCTGGGCATGGTAACTCACGCCCACCAGCAATCAATACCACATACCACAGTGCCAGGCGTGGTGACTCACACCTGTAATCCCAGCACTTGGGAGGCAGAGACAGGAGGATTGCTGAGTTCGAGGCTTGCCTGAGCGCCATAGTGAGCTCAGGGCCAGCCTGAACTACAAAGCAAGACCCTGTCTCAAAAAAAAAAAAACAAACTTGGATTACTAGTCCCATTTGACCCTGCTATTCCTCTGCTAGGTATATACATGAAAGAATTGAACGACTCCTATCACAGTGACATTTGTGTACCCATGTTCATAGCAGTTCAGTTTGTGATAGCTAAATCTTAGAAATAACATAAATGCCCATCAACTGGAGACTGGATAAAGAAGTTGTAGTTTTTCTATAAAATGGAGTATTACTCTGCCTTAAAGAATGATAAGTTTGAGTCCTTTATACTCAAATGGATGTACCTTCAGGACATATTCATAAGTGAAATAAATAGGTCACAGATGTGTAAATATCATTTCTTATCTCTGATAAAAGATGTAAATGAGTTCTACAATATATGATAGATACTGTGAAATAGAAAATATCCAAAGGGAAAGGGTTGGGGTAAGTAACGAGGGGAAAGAAAAAATGTAATGGTAATAAAAAAAAGTAACAATGCTTATGTGTATGGGGGTAGGGGTTGTAGGATGGGTAGAAGATGGGGAAAAATAAGAATTAAATTGTGCCATATACTGGTACAAATTCTCTATATTGAATGTAATCATGATGTGTATATATAAAATGTACCAATAAAGATTCAAATTTTTTAAAAAGTGACCACTCTCCTTTTAAGAAACAGTTCCTAGAGCTGGAGATTTAGCTCAGTGGTTCCAAAACCTGCCTAGCAGGCACAAGGACCACATACAACAATACCGGTCATGGTGACTCATGTCTGCCAGCAATCAGTACCACATACCACAAAGTCAGGCATGGTGGCTCACGCCTGTAATCCCAGCACTCAGAGGGCAGAGGCAGGAGGACTGCTGAGTTCGACACTTGCCTGGGCTACATTGTGAGCTCAGAGCCAGACTGAACTACAAAGCACAACCTGTTCTCAAAAAAAAAAAAAATTCCTAGATTACCACTAGACATGAATAGAAATTGACAAATAGAATACTGACAAAATATGTGCATTTATCTTCACTTTCTGATACACCAAGCAATAAACCAAGATGTGCCCACTAGCATTTCATCAACAAGAAGACTTGGCACAGCATAGGATGCCACCCAGCATTCATGCTTTGTGTTGCTCCTTTCCACACTGTGTTAAGGCTGACATGGGAGACCAGTGGAATGCAGCAGAAGTGGTAATATGCAGCTACTGAAGTGAGGTTTTAAAGAATGCTGTAGTTTCTGCCTTGATTCCTTTCTTGGAACACTGCTCTAAGACAAGCTAGTTGCCATGTCATGAAAATGCTACAGCAGCCTGAGGACAGGCACATAGCCAAGGGAGATCTGAGGCCTCCTGCCAGCACCTTGATGGATCACCATGGAAGTGGACCCTCCAGCTTTGTCTAGCCTTCAGATGATGACAACCTCAAGTGCCACCTTGATCAATGTTTTGTGAGCCTTCACTACCCAGCTAAACCACTCTCAGATCCCTCACCCTGTATGACATAAGCTTTTGTTGTTTTAAAAGTTATATTTTAAAATAGCTTATTATACAACAATAGAAACTAATATGCTATACAATATCTTCAAATATCCACAAGAGATTGGCTCCAGAACTCCCTTCTATCTCCAAATCCTTGGATGCTCAAGTTCATTAGATAAGCTGGCATGTTTGGGTACGACCTAAGATCATCATCTTATATACCTTCAAACATCTCTAGATTATTTATAACACCTAGTGTTATGTAAATGACATATAGGATCCTTTTCCTGTATTTGTTAGTTAATAATGACAAGGAAAAAGATCTGTACGTTCAGTAGAGATTCAATTTCTTTTCTGAATATTTTTCACTGTGAGCTGGGAAAATCTGTGGATAAGATTGAAATCTGTGGCTGACTGTATTCATGTATCAGGATGGTTAAATTTCAAACAAATGTCATAAGGAACCTCCTCACATTCTTACTGTCTTCCACCTAACAAACCAACAACCTCTCTAATTTAAAGGATTTCCTACCAAGTCTCAGTTTTAAGAACAGTTTCATGTTTTATCAGTACCATTATAATAACACAATGGCCCTTAAGAGTGATACAGAGAGAGAATTCTCCCTCTTTTTCATGTCCACTGTGCTTTCCAAACCTGTCTTGTGGCTAGAGGATGAGTGTGTACGCTAGCTCTGCCATGTGGACAGAGTGGGGCAGTTACAATTTAGCAAATAATGACAACGAAGAAAGAATCTCTTTAGGAGGGTAATGACTGAGTCCAGTGCCCAGCACTGAGGTCACTAGTGACACCAGAGTCAGTGGCATCTTCATGGCACAAGCTCCACAGAATTACTTTTGACATAGCTGCTGAACTTATTTGCAGTAAGTCAGGGTACACTGTAAGCTACCCCATCTTTTAGTAAGTTCCTCTTCACAAAGAGCGGCTAGGTTCTTCTGTTATTTTCAGTTAAGAATACAGAGAAACAGACTGACAAACATCAGCTTCCTCATATCAGTCACTCTTTCCGGCACAAAGCCTTTGCATGTGTTCTTCTGTCCATCTGCCTGGAACATGCTTTTCTTCCTCACTTTATTTATAATATTTCCTATTCATTCTCAGCTCAATTTAACCTTTTAAAGGGAGGATTCTCTCATCTCCCACTAACTATTCCCACAGTACCTCTCTTTCCCATTTCTTATCATCTTTGCATACCTATTGATTGATATAGATGACCCCTCTAGCATATAAACTCCCTGGGTGAGGGTTTCCAGAAACTAATTCTGTGCCTAGACCATAAGCACACAATAAATATTTGTTGAATTAATATATGAAAGAAAGAAACTGAAGTAGTTCTCCAACTATTCAAGGAGTTGTCATGAGGAATAAAATGAGTGTGTGTGTGTGTGTGTGTATCAGAATTTCTCATGTAGAGAAGCAGATCAATAAGTGTTTATTCCATTCCACTTAGGTTTTCTTTCTTCTCTCATTCCCTCATTTCTAGCCCTTTTTTGGTTTTCAGATAGAAAGATAAAGTATATAGATATATATGACAGAATTTTTCCATATGGTCCAGGCTAGTCTTGAATTTGCTATATACCCCAGGCTGGCCTCAAACTTGCAGGCCTCCTGCCTTAGCCACCTGAGTACTGAGATTACAGAAATGTACCATCACACTTGGCCTAAAGATGTTTTATCTAAACGCATAAAGGATAAGATATAAATCCTTAAAACATAGTTGATGGCAAATACTGAAGCCACTAAATTTTGAAAAAAAAATTGCTTTCAACTTTGTCTAATTAAAACTAAAATATTCCACAACTACTATATAGATTCAATACAATATTGACTGAAATCCCCACAGCATATTTCACAGAGCTAGAGAAAATACAAAAATTCATCTGGAACCACAAGAGAGCTAGAATAGCAAAAGCAATTTCTAGGCAACAAGGACACTGCTGATGGTATCACAATTCCCATCTTTAAACTATACTCCAAAGCCCCTCTGATAAAAACAGTATGTTACTGGCAAAGTAACAGATCTGAGGATCAGTAGAACAGAAAATATTCAAAAAACTTGGATTAGATATCAACAGATATCTAAAACAGATCCAGAAACAATCCCAGATATACTCAGCCACCTCATTTTTGACAAAGGAAGCAAGTACCCTCAATGAAGGAAAGTTAGCCTCTTTAACAAATGGTGCTGGAAAAACTGGGTTTCAACTTGCCAAAGATTAAAGTAAGATCTGTCCCATTCTCCATGTACCAAACTAAAATCAAAGTGGATTAGAGACCTAAACATTAAAAACAGAAACACTAAACCTGCTGCAAGACAGACTAGGTAGAACTCTTGGAGACAATGGCATAGGGAAAGACTTTATGAAAAAAACCTCAGCAGCATGGGAGTTAGCAGAAAGAATCAACAACTGGGATCTCATCTTAATAAAAAAGTTTCGGCAGCACATATACTAAAAAGCTTCTGTGCAGCAAGAAAAACTATCAGCAGAGTGAAAAGACAACCTACAATATAGGGGAAAATGTTTGTCAGCTGTTTTTCAGACAAAGGGCTACTATCTAGAGTATATAGAGAACTTAAAAAAAATCATCTTTTCTGTTCCTAAATTGTACTAATAAACTCAACTTCTTAAAAAAAATATGCACTAATGGGCCAGAGATTTAGCTCAGTGGTCCCAGCGCCTGCCTCGCAAGCACAAGGTCCTGAGTTCGATCCCTGGTAACCACATACAATGCTGGGTGTGGTGACTCAAGCCCACTAGCAATCAATATCACATACCACAGTGCTGGGCGTGGTGGCTCATGCCTGTAATCCCAGCACTCAGGAGGCAGAAGCAGGAGGATTGCTGAGTTTGAGGCTTGCCTGGGCTCCATAGTGAGCTCAGGGCCAGCCTGAACTACAAAGCCAGACCCTGTCTCAAAAAAGAAAAAAATGCACTAATGAAAAAGAATTAATGTTTAAAAAAATCAGCCCCCCCCCCAATTTAAAGACCCAATTCAAAACTGGGCATCTGAAATGAACAGGCACTTTTCAGAGGAAAAAGAAAAAGCAGCTAAGAAACATATGAAGAAATGCTCAACATCACTGGTCATTTGAGAGGTGAAAACAAAAACAACACAAATTCCATCTCACTGCACAAAGAATGGCTGCTATCGTGAAATCAACCAAACAATAAATGCTGGCGGAGGTGCAGGGAGAAAGGAAACCTTTTCCACTATTGGTGGAAATATAGACTGGTGCAACCACTGTGGAGATTCCTTAAAACACTAGGATTAGAGATCATATTTGACCCCATTATTCCCCTGCTAGGTATATACACAAAAGAATTAAAGATTCATGTCACAGTGACATATGTGCACCCATGTTTATAGCAGCTCAGTTTGTGATAGCTAAGTCTTGGAAACACAGCCCAAATGCCCATCCACAGGAGACTGGATAAAGAAGATGCGGAGTTTCTTAATAAATGAAATATTACTCTGCCATCAAAAATAATATTTTTTAGTCCTTTATATTCAAATGGATGTACCTTGAGGACATGCTCATAAGTGAAATAAATAGGACACAGATATGTAAATACCATATTTTTCTCTAATATGAGGAAGTGAAGGTGTAAATGAGTTCTAAAATGTACGATAGGCATTGTGAAATAGAAAATATTCAAAGGGAAAAGGTGGGATGGGGAAGTAAAGAAGGGAAAGAAAATATTTGATGGTAAAAAAAGGAAACAAAGCTTATGTTTGTAGGGATGGGAGGGTTGGGGCCAGGAGAAGAAGAAAAAATGAGAATTAAGTCATGTCAAATTCTCAATGGTACAAATTCTCATTGTCAACTGTGATCATAATGTGTACATAAAATGTATCAAACCAACTTTAAAAACTGAATTATTAAGTTGAAAAAAGATTCTTTAAATTTTGTTCTCTCTGTAGAAAGAATCCAAACCTTTCCCAAAGTTCCAGCCTATGAAAACTGTTACTGTTCTTGCTACCTGTGCATAAACTATATGTAAGCTGGGATCTCCTCCATGCTCCTGCTGTGGGCAGACTGTTTTCTGCCCCCTCACTTGTGAATGAATTCTGACTCCTTGCTCTTAGGCTGAACTACAATTAGGAGCCACTATGGGGTACTGATGAGGACCTGTGACTAAGTACATAGGGGTACATGAGGATTTCCAAGCAATGTGATGTGTGCGAAACACAAGGACATACATGTTGTGAACCTGGATGTTAGCACAGGCCATCTGCCTATGCAGACTTCATAGAGATGTTGCCATAACATTTCTTCAACAACTAGTAAGATGCGTGGCTGAATGTTATTGTTCTTCTAGAGTTCCCAGCACCTGCAAGGTCTGTTTAAGTGTCAGGCACCATGACAAGTCCCTTAACTATTATTCACTTTGGGCCTAACTGAGCACAGAGCCCCAGTTAAGAGTATGGGGCTCTTCAAAGACATCAAAGGGAGGCACGTTCCATTCAGAGAGTTTTAAGGGCTGATATTCATTCAATGAATTGTCTATTATTTCAGAAATAGTAAGAGCTCCCCCCACACCCCTACTGTGCTCTTTTCTAGTTCTCCATTTTGAAGGCTAAGAGGTGGAAATTCTGAGTTAACTTTGCAAGAAGGCAGTCCAGCCCAAACTACATTTTATGTAACTTATCCTAATTAGACTGTAAAAATGCTCATGAAGGCACCCAGCTGGCTCACCCCAGTGAATGGCTCTGAAGCCTTTTCTCCTTCACCCACAGAAATTAGAGCAGTCACCCGTTTTTCTGTCACAAAACCCAGACACATAACATTCTGTAAATTATTCTTCCTCCCAGTGGAGGAAAATATAATATAAAAGGAAGTTGCTCATGCAGTAAAGAACATTCTAGCAGTACCGGCATAAAGCTCTCCTAGACTAATCCTATTTCAGTGACGATCCCTGATCACTGGGTCCCTCCCATGTGCAGGAGCCTCTAGCATTTGATTGAGGACGTGCCCCGGCAGCAGCATCCTACATAGCGGCTATCAGTCCTCTCTGCAATGGTTGACCGAAGTTTATAAGGTGTCTGGGCCTTTCCTTTTTATATCTACTGCATCTGTAATGTTTATTTGCTGCTGTAGGCCAAACCAGGACCTCATGGAACTGAGACCTGAAGCCAAGAATTTAATCAGCTTCACTTCCAGAACACAAACACACTTTTCTCTCCTTTGGAGGAAGCAATGTGCAAAGAATTTCTCCTGATTATAAAAGGGGAGTGCATGGGTTCTGAACTGGTAAAAAATTCTAGCCAGTTAGACCACTGAATAGCTCCAAACTTGTAAATTAGAGTTGAAATAGGAAATCTGTAAATATCAGAAGTCTCCCACTAGATGATCAAAGGCAGAGTCTGAATCAACCTCCTGAGTTAATCATCTATGCACAGTTTGTGAGTATAAGGCAGAGTGGTTACCCTCAGGAAAGCAAGGATGTGACATGAGACTCAGAGGAACTTCTGGGATGCTGACAGTGTTCTGTCTTGATTTGAATGTGTGCAGTTAACTCATCAATGCTACTTGAGTTGTTCATTTCTGATCAGGTTCTGTATGTATATTACACTGCAATAAAAATTTCTAAAAAGAAGTCTTCTTAGAGAAGTATTTTTCAACCCCAGCACTACTGATCATTTGAGCTTGCTCACTCTGCTGTGAATGACTGTTCTATACACTGTCACAGTATGCTTGGTCTCTATCGCTAGATGCCATTACCAATAGCCCCTTCACAGTCTTAACCAGACAGTGACTTGTGTCCCCTGAAAAGCATACTGCCTCCAGTTGACAGCCTCTGTTGCAGGCATGCATATTGGAAAACTGACAGTTGAAATCATGTCTTAGAAATCTGTCTCAAAATACTCTTACATTGAGAAGGGGCTAGATTTACACAGAAAACAAGGTGGGCCTGGTTAACAATGTTGGAACTTGTTCATGGGTACACAGGAATTCATTATATTAGCCTCTATAATTTTAATGTGTTGGAAACATTCCAAGATTAAAACATTTTCAATAATAGAGAAACATTTATGGCCACATATTAAAGGGGGGAAATCTGTAGAATAAGGTGTATGATGTACACATAGTAAAGAAGATTCAAAAGCAGTAAGATAACATGTGGCATTATTTTAATAGAATTATGGGCAATCTGTTATATTTTTTCATATGTTGCTGTATTTCTCAATTTTTAGTATTATGAATACTTTTATAATTAGAGAAAAAAGAAATTAATTTGATTTTATTCATATATATAAAAGCTCAGATGAAAGATTTTGCTAATTCTGGTCAAGAAAATAAAAGCTCAGATTGATTCTTGGCATGTGGGCTGAGCTTGGTAGTATAAGTAAATAGTTTTGTAGGTGAACAGAGGAAGAATGGCTAGGCACACCCAAGTAAGGGAACCACATAAACATAGGGAAGCAGAAAAACAGAACTTGCTACTTGCAGCAATCAAGATGTTATTCACAGCTGGGAGAGGACATGTATTGTACAGATAATAGTTTGTAAGGGAGAGCTGTAAGGTTACTGGGGAGGATATTATCATATTCTTGACTTTTTGTCACATCTCTGCCCAAAACTCTCAGAAGGCTTTTCATCATACTCAGAATGAAATCCAATGCTCCTGATGTGCCATCTAAGGCCCAGCATCCCAGACTGACTCCTTCCTCCTACATGTGTTAGTTCACTTCAGCCACTTGCCCCTGGCTTCTCCTGGATCATTGGGCACTCATGCTCTGGAGGCCCAGGCAACTGATGTTCTCTTTGATCCCTACTCTCTGTTCCTCTAAGACTCAAGGGACTTTACTCTTCACTTCAGTCTGGTCTTCCCTGGTCACTGTGTCTCAAACAAGCCACCATCACTCTATATCTTCTCACTCTGGTTTAATATTTTTTGTTTTTCTTTTCTGAACTGTGCTCTACCACCAAACTATCCTTTACCCCTTTTTATTTTGAGACTGAGTCTTACTAAATTACCCAGGCTGCCCTTGAACTTCAGATCCTCCTACCTCACCCGCTAAAGAGAACTAACACATGTGGGATTACAGGCTTGTGCCACCAAACCCAGCCTCTGCTTTATGGTTTTCACCAGTAATCTCTACCCAACATTGGCATATATTGGTTTATCACCTCTATCAAGCCCTATGTCAGAAAACTTTCCAATCATACTAAACTGGGACTGAATCTGCTTTATTACCTGCTGTATCTTTGTCACCCAGAATAATAACTGGCATATGCTAAGAAATCAGTATATATTACTTAGAATAATAAATCTGCTTCTCCACATGGTGGGCAGTAAAGGCAGGAGTTAAAGTCACAGGTTTTAGAGTGATCAAGGACTGGATTCCAATTCCCGCTTTGGATGTTACAACCTATGTGGCCCCAGGCAATTTATGTAACATCTCTGTCTCATTATATACCCTCCGTGAAGGTCACTTGTACCAGGGTTGTTCTGTGGGCTAAAATGAGATCCCGTAGGTGATGCTTCTGGCACAGGGCCCATTGGACAGCAAGCAGCAATAAACCAAAGATCACAGCAGGCAAGTTGCTACATTTTCAACTCATAACCAGTCCACAGAAATGTGAATGGCTCACACAAAAACTGTAAGAAAATTAAGGTATTGCCTCCATTTAAACACTGGGCACTTTGACATAAATATCTCTGTCTGGGGCTTCTCCTTAACAAAATTACCCTACCTTCTCCAGGGAAACCAAGAGCTACAACACAATAGAAGTCTCCCCTTTTAGATAGGCCAAGTACTGGACAATTTCCAAGTTTTCCTGCTCTGTGACATCACCTTCCTGGCCACTGTGGCACTGTCTTTGTGCCCTACCAGTAAGTGGCAGTAGCACAGTTTATGCTAAAATGTCTGCTCTCTGCCCTCTTTAATATTTTTCATGGCCACTAGAGGGCATTACAAATTCAATTTTTTTAAACTGCAGTGAATTTTTAAAAAATGTTTATAATAAATCAATAATTATGTAAATACTTATACATTACATACACATATATAGAGATCTATTTTTGGTACTAAGGATTGAACTCAGGATCTTGTGCTTTCCAGACAGGCACAGCACGACTGAGCTACATCCTTGATCCCTAGAGACTCCTGATGATGAAAACAATGCTACGTGACAGGTCATTTTTATGAACATTTTATGAGTGTAAAGATTAAGACAAGAGTAACAGATTCATGGGCCGGATATTTAGCTCAGTGGTTCCAGCGCCTGCCTCACAAGCGCAAGGCCCTAAGTTCGATTCCGGTAACCACATACAATGCTGGGTGTGGTGACTAACACCCACCAGCAATCAATACCACATACCACAGTGCCAGGCATGGTGGCTCATGCCTATCATCCCAGCACTCGGGAGGCAGAAGCAGGAGGATTGCTGAGTTTCAGGCTACATAGTGAGCTCAGGGCCAGCCTGAACTACAAAGCAAGACCCTGTCTCAAAAAAATTTTTTTTAAATAAATAAATAAATAAATAAATAGAAATATAAAGAGTAACAGATTCACCACCTGCGTGGTTACTTGTAGGAGAAAAACACAAAGAAATGGCTCCTTTCTCCATGTTTTCAGTCTCCTAGAGCCATGAGGTCTAGCATCCAAGCACAGAGCATATGCAGAAATGGGCTTGCAGAAAGGGGGAAGCAGAAAAATACTGGGACCTGCTGAAGTTCAGATCCCGGCCATGCCATTCATTAGATATGGGATGTATGGCTGCTTACATTCAATGTGTTCCCCAGACTTTTACAAGGCAGTTGTTGGGAGAATTAAATGAATCCATATCTGCAAGGCTAGCTTCACAGATATGTGACCAGTGTGGAATCCCAAGCCCCATTCCCCTTCTCTCCAAAGGTGTCTCTCCTAAAATTTAGTGCTCTCTGGTCACCATTCTGAAATTCTTCATAATTGTGTCTTTGACTCTGTGTTTTGGGAAATCTGACAGGTCAATGGGGACTCAAAGACTCAGCTCACACATGGTCCTGCTTTCCACTTTATCCTCAGGATGGAGCCTTACCTTCTTTTCCCTGGACCCTGGCATGCCGAGGCAATGGCAACAGTGTCCTCTTAGACCATAATTGCCCCAGCTTTCAGAGACAGAGGCTGCCTCAAAAATGAATTATAGGACCAGAGATTTAGCTCAGTGGTTCCGACGCCTGCCTCTCAAGTGCAAGGTCCTGTGTTCGATCCCGGTAACCACATACAATGCTGGGCATGGTGACTCACGCCCACCAGCAATCAATACCACATACCACAGTACGTGGCGTGGTGGTTCACACCTGTAATCCCAGCACTGGGGAGGCAGAGACAGGAGGACTGCTGAGTTCAAGGCTTGCCTGGGCTACATAGTGAGCTGAGGGCCAGCCTGAACTACAAAGCGAGACCCTGTCTCAAAAAAAAAAAAAAAAAAGAATTATAAACACACAGGTGAGCTCAGTATGTCCAGAAGCAAGAAACAAAGTAGAGTCCAGGACAAGGGGTCAGGGAGGTAAGCAGGGGACTCCTTGGGAGGCATTTATTCTCTAGGCTGGCTATGATGTCCAAGAATACCATTAATCCAGCAAGAAAAATTATGGGTGAAGGTGGAATTAAAAAAGCCTTAGTACTTCCTTCCCAGCACTCGGGAGGCAGAGACAGGAGGATTGCTGAGTTCGAGGCTTGCCTGGACTACATAGTGAGCTCAGAGCCAGCCTGAACTACAAAACAAGACCCTGTCTCAAAAACAAACCAAAAAAAAAAAAAGCCTTAGTACTTCCTTTGAGATTATGTACATTAGTAGAAATATGGCTTCTGAAAGGATGTCCTAGATGATTAAGAGTCTGTGGTTAAAAAGAATTATCTTTGAGCTAACATCTAATAATGCAAAGTATCATAAATTATATCAGATTTTGAGATACTCGAGATTAAAAATTAAAAATTAGATAGCAATAATATATAGTTTTCATGAAAAATTTAAAGGCTTTACAAAATTTTGTGAACCAAATGAGAATTCTCCAGTCCATAAACTCATATTAACACTGATAGTAGTATAAAAAGAAAGCAATAATAACTTTATCACTTTAAGGTAAACGAAACATAAACACTAAAGAGAAAAACCAAACTATGGTGATTTGAACTTAAGAGTCTCCATCCATTTTGTATTGCTATAACACAAGACCTGGGGCTGGTATGAAGTAAAGAGGTTTATTTGCCTCATGATTCTGATGGCTGAAAGGTCCAGGCAGCAGGACACTGCATTCTAGAAAGAGTCCCCTAGCTGTATCAAACAGCAGAGAAGGACCTGGTCACATGCAAAGGTTAGGAAGAGCATGCATTGGACTCACTTTATAACTTTCTCTGTTGAGAGCCAATCTGAGTTTTCAAGTATTCCACTAATCCCTTCTGACAGTGGAGCCCGAGGCATCTGTTGACCCTCTGGCAGGCCCCACCTCTTAAAGGGACCTGGCACTGCCAGGCACCACCACTTCTTACTACTGTTAATCAGAGACCAAGCTTCTAGAATATGAACCTTTAGGAGTACAAACTATACACAAGCTATAGCAGAAAGCAACAGGAAAAAAATTTAAATATTCATATTAGCCTTGGCAGGTTATTTTAATTTTTAAATACCTGTCAAAAATATTAAAAATCGCTGAAGGCAACATATGTTTCTAGGCAGTCTAAGCATTCTAATCCAACAAGACCATTCAGATACAGTAAATTTAAACTGATTGTGATGCTCTGAACTAAAATTGGTATCATGAGACCACAGACTGTCTCATTCATGTTGATTCTAATTATCACTCAACAGTTTGCCATTCTAATTTTTGCTAACAGGTTAAAATGCCTTCAATAATTAAACATACAAGGAATCAGCTCCTCTTAATTGTTATGATATATTCTTTTTCTACCAAATTTGATTACCATGATGAAAGCAATTTTAATTACCGTTATTTCATCAATATCCATTTTTTCTGTATTTTTCAAATTCTATGTAACTTTGATAAATATTAACAAATAAAAAATTTATCATGGAAATTTAAATCTAAAATCTTACCTAGATTCATAAAAAAGAAATTCATAATGCTTCTTCCTGATGTCACAACAAACTTTTTTCAAACAACTAAGAAAATGTTTTTCCTATCACCTAACAAGTGTATAAGTGAGTTTCAATTTCAACTTAACAAGAACAAAAAAATACTTTACAGAATTTCCAAAGATAGGAAGATTCGACAACATGGTGAACAGCCTTTTTTGTGATATATGTAGTTTAAAAAAATTTGGAAGTACCCAATACGTAACAACAAAGGAAACTTTGTTAAACTATTAAATACATCATTTGAAAAAGTATGCCATGATTTAAATGATGTTATAGGTCATATTTAATGATACAGGAAGAGTTTTATGGTCTATTAAAGGGAGCTAGTTATATTGCATAAGACTTTTTTATAAATTTAAAAATACATGGAAAGAAAAAAGACTGGAAGATGTATTCAAATCTTAATGGTGATAATCTTTAGGGAGGTAGCACATTTTTAAATAGCTTCTCTTCTTTTCCTTATTAATGTCTGTGTGCATCTGGTGTATCCGCTCCTTTGGGGATGCATTTCTTTGAGTCATACTAGTTAACCAGACCCTTAGTTAAAAAACAACTTATGATTATCTTTTCAAAAAATTAGTCAAGCTTCCTATTTAGCACTGTGATGACTTTACCCCTCACCTTGCGTTTTGTATATTCTCTTAAGCAAAAGAGAAAATTTGGGTATAAGAAACAGATGGATTCTCTCCAGAGCATATACTATTCATGCAAGTGGCACAGACTGTTCCTTTTGCTTGGAGCCCTTTCCTCCTAACTACCTTCGACCTTTTGCTTCTTTCATGAAGCCCCCCTTGATTCCTCTACATTTCTTTCAGCTGCTTTCAGGTATCCCTACAATATCCTGCATATCCACATCAAAGCATGTATTGTGCTACTATTTTTTTACTAGCTTAACTGTAATTTCTCCCAGAATATAACCTTTATGAAAGTAAAAAAATATTTTTTTCTGGATATCAACCCTTAACATACTGATCAAGACTTGACCAGATGCTCACTAAATGTTTATGAAATTGATTTTTTTTCTGTAAGAGTGGGAAAAAAGAGATGGAAATGACTGTAACAAAATTTCTTCTAGGCTCTTCACAGCAGCTGAAGGGAGCATGGGGTAGCCTATCAGGAGGCCAGATACAGCCAGGAGAGGCTGAGGATACATTGGGCTTAGTGACAGACATAGGCTAAGCCAAAGGATAGAGAGAAACCCATTCAGGAATGGTTAAACTAGAAGGTCTACTCAGGAAGAGAAAACAGTAGGTAAGAAAACTGTGATGGTCCACTTTCCATCCTTATAAATAAGCCACAAGTTTCCTTCAGCCAAAGTAGACATCTCAACAGCTGAAACTATTGCCACCTAGAGGACATCTGTCAAAGTGGCATGAGATTTAACTCATAAAATTAGACATTACAAACAGCCCACCAAGGTTCTTGGAGTCCAATTTTTTAATGTTGCAAACAAATACTTTTAAAAGAAAACTTTTTCTCATTGTGCCTTCCCAGTGGCACACATAACAACAAATCATATCTGACACAAGAATTCTCAGCCTGAAGGTTTAGAACACAGTTGCTGGCTAGACTGGAAAGCCTGTAGGCTGTAGAATCTGGAGAAAGGCCATTTATGAGACTGGGCTGCTCTAAATCTTGACCAATATCAGGACTCTCTCTGACTCAGAGAAGGCCAAGGAGGAAGAAAAGAGCATATACCCTTCTCATTTCTCCCCCAAGACTGAAGTCAGCTCACACTCATAAGTGGCACAGGTGTCTGTGACTACACATCTCTGATTCCAACCCCAACCCCAAGGAGGCCTCAGAATAGAAGAGAACCACCCACCTCCACACCCATCCCACATGGGAGGAGGCTTGGATATTCCAATTACAGGGAAACAATGATGGTATGACTTTTCATGATCTCTGACTTGGAAATGATTACCAGAAATGAGTCATCTACTCCTAGCTTACTAATACCAAAAGCTGCTTCTGATAACCCAAAAGACCAGAGAAGCAACGACTGGCAGAGGTACTTCTCTCAAGTAGCACTGAAAATGAAAATATATAGATAGAGCTATAGATATATATATAGATATATATGGAAACACAATTTCTCAATATTCTTTCAAGCTGTGGAAACAGGCAAGAGTTAAGTATACGTTTCTATGAGTCCTGTGGGAAGAAAATCTTAAATACAAAATAAAAATCTTCACAGCAGAAAATTATGGCTCTCCTTCACTCTCAGTAGGAAAATATTCACACTACAAAACACATGAAAGGAGTCAGTTCCCCATAATTCTTATGACACTTTTAATTACTTTGACCTGGGGGGGGAATAAAGGGTAATGCCTATTTTCCAAAGGCATATCTTGCTGCTGTCAAAGGCAAGAGAGAACTTCCTAAACTCAGGTTTCAGGTGGAGGAGTAGCATAAAATAGACTAACTCTACTATAGGTGAGAATAATAAACTCTCTGCACACACAAAAAAAAAACAAGACAAAAAATATTTTAAAACCAACAATTTGAAGAAAGTAAAATAAGCAAAACCAGGCAGAAGTAGAGAGGACATGTCCCTTGAAATAAGGAAATTACCTGGGGTAAGATATACACTTAGACAGATTTTCCCTGAAGGCATTCTGCAATCTGTATGACAGATAACTAAAACTCAAGTCATGAGCTCCAGTATTTCCAATTTGAAGTGTCAAAGGAAGGATTTGAGGATTGTCAGAATGGCTGAAAATAGCCAAAATCCTGGAAAAGACAGAACTATATAAGAGGCCCCAGTCTACTTAAGCATTCAATCAGACAATCCACTGTGCACAGGGGAAGGAGTCTCCAAGGAGAGCACTGGAAACAATACCTAAAAGGATGAAAAGTTGAGTGTATATAGATAGCAGCTGTTGCCCACAAAAGCAGAGACAAAGTGGGAATATTGAATCCTGCTCCACTGGAGGAACTTAATAAATATCTCTGGCTTTTCATTAAAGCACCAGAAAGACCTATGTGCCAGGATTATGAGTGGGCAGATGGGAAACATACATGTAATGGGCATATCAGATGGAGAAAAAAGAGAAATTGGAATAAAATTTTGGAAATCATAATGCTTAAATTTCCAAAGTTAATGACCAATACTAAACAATACATCCAAGAATCTCTGAAAATACCAAGCAGGATAAATACCAAAAACATCTCATACCTAAGCACATTATATTCAAGTTGCAAAGAACCAAAAAAAAAGAGAAAATCTTGAGGTTGGAGCTGGCAATGAAATGCCTCACCCATAGTGAGGCAAAAGTGAGAATTATATCAGATTTCACATGAAAAACCATGCAAAGAGAGTGCAACGATATATTTAAAGCAATGAAAGAAAACAACAATGAAAATAATTAAAACTCCGAAAAATTTCTCGAGTGAAAAAATACAGTATATACGTTTTAATACAAACAAAACTGAAGAAATCTGTTGCCAGTAGCAAGAAGTTTAAAAGAAGCTCTTTGGGTGGAGGGTGTGATATGAGGTGCCAAAAGAACAAAAAATGCAATGAATGTATAACTTTAAAACAAAATTTTTACAGTAAAAGGTATATCACCATTAACTCCCAGAAAAATATTCCTTCTTATTTCAAACACACTTATGCCATTGTTCTTGCCATATCCTGAAGTAGTTTTGGAAGTTCTCTTTCATAAGCATCTTTACTTGCATTATTGTGGCTACCTCAGTGTCCTGAATTGATTCAAAATATTTACTTTCCATAATCACTTTGACTTTAGGGAAGAGTCAGAAGTTGCATGGTGGCAGGTCTACTGAACAAGGTAAATGAGAACATACTGTAATGTTTTTATTTGACAGAAATTGCCAGAAAGCATTTCATCAATTAGGGAGATCATAAAATATAGTGAATTTTAAATTTTTTAAATTATAAAAGTAAGACATGCTGTCATTAGTTCCCCTCATAATATCAAAATATTCCCCCTTGCTTTGAACATATTTATCACATTGTTCTTGTCAATCTTTCCATGAAATCTGCAACTAACATTGTAATAAATTTTCTAAAAATTTTAAAGATGCATCATATCTTTCAATAAACTCTTATCTATGTCAGGAACCCAAATCTTTTTTTTTTTTTTTTTTTTTGAGACAGGGTCTCGCTTTGTAGTTCAGGCTAGCTCTGAGCTCACTATGTAGCCCAGGCAAGCCTCGAACTCAGCAATCCTCCTGTCTCTGTCTCCCGAGTGCTGGGATTACAGGCGTGAGCCACCACACCCAGCACTGTGGTATGAGGTATTGATTGTTGGTGGGTGTGAGTCTCCACGCCCAGCATCGTATGTGGTTACCGAGGATTGAACTCAGGACCTTACGCTTGCAAGGCAGGCGCTGGAACCACTGAGCTAACCCTCCAGCCCAGGAACCCAAATCTTCATAAAAGAAGAACATTAAGAGAAAGAATAAATAAAGGTTAAAATAAATTCCTTTTCTTAACTGGTTCAATAAAACAGTTCAAAATAAAAGCAAAAAGTACTGATAAATATGATACAGAAAGAAAATAAAAGAGCATGTATAAGGGGGGAGGAGGGGGGAGTGGGTAGAGATATGGGTAAAAATGAGAATTAACTTGTGGCATATACTGGTACAAATTTCCCAATGTTATATGTGATTTTGAGATGTATATAAATTGTACCAATAAAGAATTCAATTAAAAAAAAAAAAGCAAAAAGTACTGGATTGGGCCAAGGAGTTAGCTCAGTGGTTCCAGTGTCTGCCTTGCAAGCTCAAGTTCCTAAATTCAATCCTCAGTACCACATACAACAATGCCAGGCATGGCGTCTCACACCTATAATCCCAGCACTTGGGAGGCAAAGGCAGGAGCATTGTTATGAGTTTGAGGCTTGCCTGGACTATATAGTGAGCTCAGAGCCAGTTGAACTACAAAGCGAGACCCTGTCTCAAAACAACAACAACAATAAAAGTACTGGATGATGATAGGCAATAAATAAATAAATAAATAAATAAATAAATAAATAAATAAATGTAAGGCCCTGGGTTCCATTTCAATACCGAGAAGAAAAAAGTAAAACAAATACAAGTAGAAAATAGTAAAACAGTTCCAAATATGACAGATATGCATTTAGATATATCAATAATCAGTTTAAGTATGAATTATGTAAATAGACCAAAACAAGACTCAGCTATATGTTGCCTGTAAGAAACCCATGTAAATATTGACAGATAGATTAAAATATAGCAGATGTAGGGCCAGAGATTTAGCTCAGTGGTTCCGACGCTTGCCTCACAAGCGCAAAGTCCTGAGTTCGATCCCCAGTAACCACACACAGTGCTGGGCGTGATGATCACACCCACCAGCAATCAATACCACATACCATAGTGCCGGGTGTGGTGGCTCACACCTGTCATCCCAGCACTGGGGAGGCAGAGACAGGAGGATTGCTGAGTTCAAGGCTTGCCTGGGCTACATAGTGAGCTCAGGGCCAGCCTGAACTACAAAGCAAGACCGTGTCTCAAAAAAAAAAAATAGCAGATGTAGAAAGATATATATTATGACAGCACTGATCAAAATAAAGGTGAAGGCTAGCTGTCTTATGCCACACTTTTGTTTCTAGTACCAGAGTTATAGAAAATGTTGCTGTAGACTGCTGCTCCATTGCAGGTTTATCTGTCCTGTTGCTTCGCCACCTTATGGTTCTTTTGTTTTGCTCTTCTGAGACAGAATCTATACAGGCTGGCCTTGAACTCACTATGTAACCCAAGCTGGCCTTGAATTAGCAGGGATCCTTCTGCTTCCACCTCCCCAGTGCAATGTGTAGTTTCTTAAATAATAAAACTAGAAAATATTTTCAGAAAGGCCACCAAATTTGATTTACAAAAATACTTTTTCTGAAAAGCAAACAGATTTTTTAAAATGTATTAAATACTTTATATTCTAGAAATGTAAAATGCTTTTAAAGTCTGTCAATATTATTGGTATTTCACAATAAAAATAATTTTTAAAAAAGACAGCTGAAGTAGTTATATAAACTTTAGACAAAGCCAATTTCAAAACAAGGAAAATTACCAGGGCATGAAAGATAGGGGGCCATTCTCCAAGAACATGTAACAGTTCTTAATGTATATATACCAAATAGCCTAGTACCAAAATATGAGACAAAAAAATGATGAAACTGCAGGAAAAGTGGATACGTGCAGTACTACAGTTAGAGACTTAAACATTCCTCTATGAGTAATTGACAGATACAACAGGGAGAAAAATTAGTATGGCTAGGGTTGAGCTAAACAGCACCACTGATCAGCTGGATTTAATTGACATTTATAGAATATCCAACAATAACAGAACACAAATTCTTCTGCAACTCACACAGATTATTCACCAAGAAATCATATTTGCCATAAATCACACTATAACAAAAAGAAAACAGGAATCATACAACATATGCTCTCAGACCAACATGGAATAAAATTCAATAATAGAAAGCTGGAAAATCCCAAAATTTTTGGAAATTAAATAATACATTTCTAAATAATACACAAAACAAAAACAGAGCCAAGAAAAAATGTTTAAATATTTTGAAAGAAGGAAAATAAAAACGCAACTTATCAAAATTTGTGGGATACATCAAAGGCAATACTCAGAAGGGAATTGATAGCAAAATCCAGGTCTGGCTGAGCTGCACCACATGCCAGTCTCCTAGGTCCTGAGAGAGAATTTGGCCCTTGGTAGACTAAGTTGAGACCAAAATGAGCCTTGAGCTAATGGCATGCCACAGCCAGAGATTGCCCAGTCTTCCCCAATGTTGGGCCCCTCCTCTGACAACCATAGACCAATCCCCAATAGCCACCACAAGCCCCTCCCACCACTTGTGCTATATAATGCCATACACTGTATTCATTAAATGGAAGTGTTCCAGAAACCTCCCCAGAGTCTGGTGTGCATGTGTGACTCTGCACCTCACCCTCCCATGTGCAGCCCCATGACAACAACAAGGAATTTAAAGTAGTACCAGTCTATAAAAAAATTTGGTAACTTAAAAAATAACATGTAAACCAGGTGTGGTAGCACATGTCTATAATCCCAGCACTTGGGAGGCTGAGTTGGAAGGATCATAAGTTCAAGGCCAGCCTGAGCTACACAAGACACTGTCTCAAAAATAACAAAAACTAAACATGCAAGTGTCATAGGACCCAACTGTAACACTGCTGAGAATCACTGACCAGAGGAGTAAAGACTTATGTTCACACAAAAGCCTGTCCTTAAATGTTTACTTATAACAGCTTAATTCATGATAGCCACAAACTAGAAACAACCCAATTTATGATGGTTATTCTTGTCATCTTGATTGGATTAAGAAATATCTAGAGGAAACTGGATTTGAGAATAATAATTAAATCAATGGTTTATGAGTTCATAGCTGAATGGGCTCAAGAGGACCTAATTAGAGAAAGGTCACTATTAGTATGACTTTGAAGGATGTAACTTTTGTCATATTTTCTACCTATTCTCTCTACTTCTTAGCTGCCACAAGATAACTTTCCTCCTCCATGCCCATATACCATGCTGCTAACCTAAAGACAATGAGGGACCAGAGATTTAGCTCAGTGGCACTGCACCTGCCTTGTAAGCACAAGGTCTTGAGTTCAATACCAACTTCCAGGGAAAAACTAAATAAATGCAATGGAGCCCACTGAACATGGACAGAAACCTCTGATAAAATGAGCCAGGATAAGTCTTCCTTCCTTTAAATTGTATATGTTTTGTATTTATGATGAAAAGTTGACTAATACATCTATACTCTAGAGTACTACTCAATAATAAAAGATAAACTGCTGATAGGCACAACCCAGGTGAACCTGTAGAAAACTATGCTATAGTGGAAAGACTTAGTCCCAAAGACTTTACACTATCATTCCATTTACTTTCATTCTTTTTCTTTTAATTGAATTCTTTATTGGTACAATTTATATACATCTCACAATCACACATAACATTGGGGAATTTGTACCAATATATGACACAGTCAATTCTCATTTTTACCCATATCCCCACCCGCCCACACCTCCCCACACCTTATATACATGCTTTTATTTTCTTTCAGAATCATACTTATTCCTTCCTCTCATTACATCCCCACACCAAATTTCCTTTAGAAATTTCCCATTCTACAAAGACTGTCATACTTTCTAAGCTCATTTGCATATACAGGCGCTCTTATCAACTAGAAGATCCAGTATTTGCCTATCTGTGATTTATTGATTTCACTCATTAGCAGGTCCTCCAGGTGTATCCATGTGCACATAAATGAATCAATCTTGTCATTCTTTATGGCAGAATAATACTCCATTTTATTTTAAAAAACACAACTTCTTTATGCATTCTGCCGTTGATGGGCATTTGGGTTGTTTCCAAGATTGAGCTATCACAAACTGAGCTGCTATGAACAAGGGTATACATCTGTCTTTTCAATGTGATATTTTAAATAGTTTTGGGTTTATTTCTAGCAGGGGATAGCAGGGTCAAATGGGACCCCTAGTCCTAGTTTTCTGAGAAATCTCCACACAGATCTCCACAATGGTTGACAAGTCTGCAATCCCACCAACAGTGGAGAAGGATTCCTTTCTCCCCAGAGCCTCACCAGCATTTATTGTTTGCTGATTTTGTAATAGCAGCCATTTTTTGTGGAGTGAGATGAAATCTCAGTGTTGTTTTCATTTGCATCTCTCGAATGACCAGTGATGTTGAACATTTCTTCATATGTTTCTTAGCTGCTTTGACTTCTGCCTCTGAGAAGTGTCTGTTCATTTCAGATGCCCATTTTTGAATTGGGTCTTTAAACTTGGGGAGGCTGATCTGTTTGAGTTCTTTATATATTGT
>PVIC010030104.1:0-22113 GCA_004025085.1 Thryonomys swinderianus
GGACTCAGCAGGTACCACTGGGTGAGTGGGGAGACTGTCCTGCTTCAAGGCTGTCTCTTCCATAGTGGCCCTACTTTGTGGCTGAGGAACCTAAGAACAGCATCCTGAGGCTATGCTGTGAGACTGGGAGGATGAGGAGTGTGGAGCCCTGGACACAGAGTGGGGAGGGATGGTAGTTGTGACTATCACTGTCGCACCAAGGTGTCTTGCTGCCACCATCCATTTGCTGCCTCCTTCTGTCTGCGCTGGGTGCTTGGGAACCTGGGGAGCCCCTGCTCTGTGGCCTATGTCCCCCAGCAGTATGTCTCGTCCCTTCCCCATCCTAATCAGAGTGGACCTGACCATGCAAATGGCCACCAGCCCAGGAAAGACCCCTTCCTGCCCAGGGAGAGGGAAGGGACACAGATGTAGCTAAAGCCACCTCCTAAGATGACAGTTTAGACACAGAAAATGCATCAGCGCTCTCATTTGATATGCACAGTAGTGTCTGCCGTGACATCGCAGGGCTGGCCTGGGTCACCTGCAGAAGCCAAACCAGTGGATGCGGGTAGGTCGCAGGCAATGTCCTGTGTGGAGGTGCTACGGAGCCAGCCCAGCAGTGCTGCGGCTGTGGCCCATGGCGCATCTCTACCTGAGTTCCCTAGGACGTTGGGAACCGTGGATGCCTTTCCCACCAGGCTTTACATCCTCCCTTGGAAAGCCGCAGGGAAGAGAAGCTCTGAGCCAAGGGCAGAGGCTGCACCAAGATATCTAAGACCCTGGGACCTCTCGTGGTACCCGGCGACATCATTCCTCCCCTGGCATTTTCATTTCTTATCCCAGGAAAAGACTGGGTGCTCACCTGACATTTGGTAAAAGGCCCTGGCATTATCCCAAGTTGCTTGAACTCGAGTTCTAACAGGAGGATCATTGGGTGGGGCGCGTCTCTTGTTCCAAGTCTTTGGGCAGACAGCAGTCCAGGGATTCCACTTGGAGAAGGGACAGTGATGTTCAGCAGGGCCAACCAGGACTGACTCCAGCATCCATCCCAGAGATACAGCTGCAGCCTGTGTCGGGTGTGGCTGTACCCAGAGCCACCCCTGTAGATGTAGGGGCCCCATGTAATGCATCTGTGCTGCTCCCACCCCCTTCTGGTTTTCTCAGCAGTGGCATGTAGCACCTAAAGTGTCTGCAATGGTCCTAAAATTGAAATCTGGCAGCCCCACCAGGCCCTTGTCCACAGGGGCTGGCATTGAAAATGCCCTTGTATACATTCAGGCCACCTTCTTTCCATTTCTCTCCTGCCTTTTGGTAACACCAGTAACTTCTCCCCTTGTGAGCTTAGCACTTGCTTCTCTACCGCTTTCCTGAAACTGACAGAGGTTGCGAGGACAGTAACAGCAAAGTGGCTTTCACTCTGAGCTCAGAGTCTTCTGCCTCTTGCTGCCCACCAATCAGACCCACTTGATGAGAAGGTACCTGGTTGTGCTAGGGGACTTGTGTGGAGCCTGACTCTCAGCCTGCCCAGTCCTAACTCCTTCCTGCCAGGCCCAGCTGGGGTTTCCGGTCTCCTAGAAAGGCCACCTAGGGCTTCCTGAACTCCTGTCAGGAGGGCAGACGGTGGGGCCCTGGTTTGGACTGGAACGAAGAGCCACAGAGGATGCCAGGGGAGCCGCAAGCTCTGCACAGAAGGCAGAGAGGCGTGGGCTGGTGTGGGGTTCTCACTGAGAAGCAAGGACTGGGCTGGGCATGTGCCAAGGGCTCTGGACCAGGTCTGTGCCCCACCTGCTCCTGAACGGCTGCAGAGTCGGCTTTGGCCAGGACGCCATTCCCCATCTGTCCAGGGCTCAGTCATGGCAGGCAGAGACCTGCCTGTCATGCCCTTGACTTTGGCACAGCTTCCAGAAGGAGCCTTAGACAAGGCCAGTCCTTCTACCTCTGTCTGCCCTGTGGTCAGTGTCTCCTGACTCAGGGTCCCTGTGCCAGTCTCTGCTCTTTGCTGAGTAGTTATGGACAAAGTTCTATCCTCTCAGGAGACCCCACACCATCTATGATGGGACAGTGGGGGGACACAGAGGGCTCAGTGAGCAAGACAAACCCACTCACCTGTACTGCCCATCAGACGCCACCACCCAGGGCCGCCTCCGGTTGGCCGGTTCCCCTTGGCCAGTCTGCTTTGCTAGCATGAAGCCTGCTGTTTTTTTCTCTTCTCCTTTGTGTGGCATGTGTTCTATGGTGTTACTGAGATATAATTAACATACCATACAATTGACATTTAAAGTATACCAATATTTTTAGTATAGTTACAGAACTGTGTAGTCACCACTAAAAAATAATTTTAAAATATCCTCATTCCTCCCCTACAAAAAAAGAAATCCCTGTGCCCATGAGTACCCCCCTCTCCTTCCTCCCCAGCTCCTAATCCTCCACTCCAACCTTGCCTTGCTACCTTGCTTAGAAACCTGCCCACTAGGAAGAAAATCACACAAAGTAACCATCCTGGGTCTGGCTTCTTTCACTTCCCATGATGCCTTCTGGGCCTGTCCATGTTTATTACATATCAGGACTCCATCCCCTTTGATTGCCAGACATAGGCCTGTGTGTGCAGGGCTCTTTCTCCTTACTCTTGCCAACTCTTGTTGTTGGCCACGTTTTTCATCATAGTCACTTGGAGGGTGTGAGCTGGTATCTCATGGTGACTCTGAGGTGCATTTTCTCAGTGACTTTGATTTTCCCAAATGTTGAGCGTTTCTCATGTCCTGAGTGAACTATGTGTATCATCTTTGGAGAAATGGCTATTCAGAGCCTTTCTGCATTTTTAAGATTGAGCTGTTAGTTTTCTTTATTTTTGAGCTACTGTAGGCATTTTTGTGATTTTCTAAATATAAGTCCCTTATCTGATACATGGTATGTAAATAGTTTTTCCCTTTTAGTGAGTTGTCTTTTTACATCTTTTGAAGCACAAAAGTTTTAACTTTTAAGTCAAACTTATCTATTGTTTGATTTGTGTGGTTTTGATACTATATTTAAGAAACCACTGCTAATCCAAGATCTCAGAGACTTACTGATGAGTACTTTCATAAAAGTTTTGTATTGTGCTCTTTGTCTCACTCTGAATTAATTTTTATCTATGCTATGAAGTAAGGTCTATGTTATTTACTGCTTGGTGCTTAAAGACTCACGAAGTTTGCAACTTGCATTTATCTTCAAGCTGTCACTTCATTTGAGTAGAATCCTGTTTATTTTGTCTTCTATGGATGCTGATATATGTGGAAACCTGATTTCTTATCAGACAGGGGAGCTTAGATTATTCAGCAGTAACAACGAGAGCATCACTTGTGGTTTATTTCTGACTCATGCTGTCCCCGGTTGGGAGGGAGACTGGTAGAAGCCACCATGTTTTCAGTGGCCAGAGCAGGTCCCTGACTCTTCAGCCTTCTCTCTGTAACAACACGTCACTTTTACTTACAATTCGGGGGGGGCGGGGGGGTTCAGGCCAAAGGAAAGTACTCCAAGGACAAGAAAGACTAATGACCTCTTATTTCACTGGAGCATGTTGAATGAAATCCATTGATTTAAACTTTCCATGGTGCATCTCCAACTTTAAATACCTGCTGTAAGAAAACTCCGCTGTAAAAATTTCCAGATCGTGCTCTTAGTGGTGGTAAGAGATTTGAGGGGGACAGAATGCGTGCCGGTTTAGATGGGAAACCCAGACCTGCTGCTCACCCGCTGTGCAGTTTGGCACAAAGTATCTGACCCCTTGACGCCCTTGTCTCAGCCTCTCCCTCAGTGGTCTCCTGCCTGCAGATGGTTTGTGGCCGCGGAGGTGAGCGCCCCGAGCAGCAGCAGGCAGGCAGAGGGGTCCAGTGAGCTGCCATTCCCTTCATCCTCCCTCGCATCAGGAGCCTCCTACTTGGCTCCCATGATGCCTTCAGCAGAGGTTAAGGCCAAGACAATCACACACCAACCCTGTTTCCTCTGAAACAAAAATTGTTCTTGGTTTGAATCTCACCAGGTAGGTGAGACATCGTGGCTGAGGAAAACTTTCTCTGTCTGTTTTAAAAAAGGTAATTTTTTTTTTTTACAGTCAAAGCTCTCTAAAAACCCAGTGTCATGATGTGTTTGAGTTGTACACACTCCCAACCCTCTCATTTTCTTACAAGAGAGCTTGCACTTACCGACAGGAGCCACCACCTGTGGGCAGCATCCCGCCCCAGCCCCACCCAACTTCCGCACAGGGACCAAGCAGGCTGTTGCTTCTGTGGTGCCTGGGACTCAGAGTGGAGTCCTCCCAGGAGGACAAGCCCACCGGGGGACCAGCGAAAAGACATCCCCACTGCAGAGTATCATGCCTCTAGCTGCCTGAAAGGGGTGCTCCAGCCTGTGGACCCAGCCCAGGCAGGGGGTCAGCCAGTGCTTCCCATGCCGCAACAGCTATTTGTCCTGTCTTGCTGGTCAGGTGGACTTGGGGTTGCTGGTAGGCAGGTGAGAAGTCCTGGGTTGCCTGGGGCCCAGAGCTGAACTTTGCCCATGCCTTTTTTTCTTTAAATGGTACTGGAGATTGAACCCAAGGCCTTTGGATTGAACTATAATCCCAGCATTATTATGTTGTTATTATTACTATTATTGCTTTTGAGATAGGGTTTCATCAAGTGGCTCAGTTGGCCAAACTGGATCAAATTTAGGATCCTCCTGTCTCAGCCTTCCACCGTAGATTATAGCCACATGCCACCGCACCTGGCTTTTTTTTAAATCAAACTCAGGTAAGAAGAACTTTGCCACCACAAGGCAGAAAAGACTAAAGATTCTTTACTTTGGCTCCCGGTGCTTGAGCCTGAACCCACATGATCTGGAGGTCCCTGGTGCTTTAGAATAGAAGGGCAGGTGCTCTCCCTCATGTTCTCCTGGTTGGTCTGTGGTCCACAGCCCATTTAGAGCAGTCTTGCAGCTGTTAGCTGAGCACAGTGTTCCCAGCCTGCACCCTGCAAAGCGTCAAGATAGTAAGACTGTTTCTGCTCTCAGGAGATGAGGGCTACCTTGCCCTGAGCTAACAACTTTTATTTAAGACATTCATGAACGTACAATGCATTTGGAAAATGACACATGAGTATGTGTAAGTAACTCCATGAGCCTTTAAAAACTAAAATCCACTGCCCAGGGCAAGAATAGAACATTGCCAGAAACACAGAAGCCACCCCCTTCTGGCCTCCAGTACCACTCACCACTCTGGGGGCCCTGGCTTGACAGACTTGTTACTAGAGCTGCGTTTGGCACCTACTGGTGTAAGCACTTCACATCCACTGATTCCTAGCCCAGATCTGAAGGTACAGAATGGAGCCTAAAGGAGGCAAGTGGCAGTATCTGGCTCTGACCCTGGATGGTTTGTCCTCAGTCAGTGTCCTTGACTGTCACCTGTTCACTGCCTCCCCTGGAAACAGACAGAAGCTACCGCGGTGTGTCACAGCCACAGTACTAAAAGAGCTGTGAGATCAGTTCTGTCTAGAGTGTCGGGAAGCCAGAAAGGGTGGTAAGGTTGTGCCAGGCTTTCATGCATGGACGCGAGTGTCCCCATGGATACAGGGAAGGAGGTGCTCAAGCACCTGGGAAATTGCAGGGCTCACTGCCTGTTGGGGCTATAGGTAGTTATGAAGAACTCGAGTGTGAGCATGTCCAGGTGTCCCAACTTTGCCAAGGAGGAGATGTGCGGGCAGGAAGGGGCAGCACCTAAGTGCAATCTTGCTGAGCAGCTTCTGTCCCTGCCTCTGCCTCTGCCTCGGCCGTGTGGGCAAAGGATGCCCTTCACTTGGCCCTTATCCAAGGATTCATGATGGGATGAAGTTTTCTGAACAGAATATTGTGTTTTTTTGAGTGTATGGGTGGAGTCTCGACATAATCTTTGAAGACTAGTTTTAAGATTCAAAAAGGAGTCGTAGTCGTTTTTACAGATAGTTGATATGGCGGGGCAGACGGACTGATCCTAAGCCTATATGGGTAGGTGCTAGGTGAGTGGGTAGCAATTAAGTACCAGAGGACACAGATGTCACAGGGGAAGGGCTGCTGGTGGCCACCTGGCGTGACTGGGAAGGCTGCGTGGAGACAGGCTTGATAGAGAGGTGTGACTTGGGCTCGTAGCAGGGGCTGGAGGGTACCATGCACAAGTCTCCAGGCGGGCAAAGCCGGCGCACAACTTTTGGACAACCAGGTTAGAGCCGATGAGTGGGCGGGGGCTCCAATTCCAGCTGGAGAAGTCTAAGGCGCCGCAGCCACACAGCCTTCCTCGGCCCCACCCCGTCGCCGCCCCGCCGAGCCGGTGCCCGCGCGGCCTCCGGGCGCCAGGCTCCCGGCCGCGCGCCCGCGCCCCTCCTCCCGGCCTCCCGCGCACCCGCCCGCGGCGCAGCACCCGCCCCTCCCGGGCTGCATTGCAGACGCCGTGGCCGCCGCAGGGCGCCGGGGCCGCGCAGGGATCCGAGGTGGGGAGCGGGATCCAAGCGCATCGACGGCGGCGGGGGGTGGGGTGGCACGCGACCGTCGGGCCGGAGTCGCCCTGCCCTCGAGGGCCCGCGGACGCCCCCATAGTCTTCCGTCGATCCAGCGGATGGGTGAAGGGGCAGTGCAGACCGGACGTCGTCGTCGAGAAGACCCGGACCCCCGGGGCCAGGCCGGGCCGTCCAGCGCAGCGCGCGCGACTCGAGCGCAGTTCCGGCGCAGTCCGCGCGCCGAGTGGCTCCGCTCCCCACACCTGCCTCTGCCCGGCTCCGGGTGACGTAGCGCCCTCTGATTGGCCCTTGCGGCCCGTGAGGCGGGGCCTGCGCCGGTGAGCTCACCGTTGCGCCCCGCCATTGGCCCGGGCCGTGTACTCAGGCTGTGGCGGGGAGACCGCGGTACCCGGAGACCCGCGAGTCGTCCAGCTGCGGCGTGTGGAGTTCAGCGGGCGCGGGGCCGGGCCGGCCGGGCGGGGCCGGGCGGGGCCGGGCGGGGCGGAGGAGCGGGAGAGCGACAGCGGCGCTGCGCTAGCTGGACCGAGCGGGCGGCTGTGCCCAGTGAGTGCTTGGGCGGCGGGGCGGGGGCGTGGGGCGGCACGCGTGCTCGCGGGCGGGGCGCGTGTTTATTTGCTGCGGGCGAGGAGACCGCGTGGGGTGTGTGGCCTCGTGCGGTGCTGGCGCGCGTGGGGAGCGCGGCGCACGGGTGTTTACGGAGCGCGTGGGAGGGCCTGCGATTCCGCGAGTGGGACCGCGAGTGTGTTTGGCTGCGTAAGTGTGCGGGGACCAGGTGATGGGGGCGTTTCTGGAGCGAGGGGTGTGCAGGAGGGAGTGCCGAGTGCTTTTGGAGATTGCGCGTGTCTCTGGAATGAGTGGGGAGTGCGTGGGGACTCGGGGTGTGTTTTTGTAGCGACTGAGGGCGTGCGGCGTGCGGGAGGGCGTGTTTTCTTTCAGTGCGCGGGAGGGGTGTGTTGATGTGCGCGCGTGAGCTTGGGGGCTGGGTGTTTCTGGAGCGGCGTGAGCGAGCTTGTGTGTTTATGTGCAGGCGCGCGGGCAGGGGGCGCGCATATCGGGGGCGCGCGGGCGGGGCTGGGTGGCGCCGGGCGGTTGGGGAACGCAGGGCGCGGGCTGGGGCTGAGCGCTAGAGTCCCCCGTGCTGGCCATGGACGTGCAGAGTAGGGCTGGCACAGCTCGTGGGCTCCCCTGCGGCCCCCAGGCACCAGAGGACTGTCGCTCACAGGCTTGTCGTTTGGAGTAGCTTGGTAGAGCGAGGGAAGCTTTGTTTTGTGCGCAGAATGCAGTCGGGAGAGTTGAGAGCCAAAGCTTGGAAGAACTTCTGAGAGGGAGCGTGGTTTGCTCACCTGCAGTCCCGCGATCCGAGAGGGCATCCGTCCTTCCCAAACTAGCGCAGGGTGACCCTCCTGCACTGTAGGACCTGCAGCGGTTTGCGTGGCGGTGGTGGTGGCAGTAATGGTGCTTGGGTATTTGAGACTCTTGATGTCTGAAGATTGCTGCAGACATCAAAGCACATTTCTGAAAGGAGCATACTCTTCCTGGGCATTATCTTGGTCACTTGTCTCTCCCGGAGTGGGGACAGTTGTAAAGTCCATTTCCCCATTTGGTCCGTGGTTACTTGGTAGGATTCCTATTGGCCATCCTGACCACAAGCGCCGTGTTGTGTTTGGTTCAATGCACTGTTCTCTACTGGCCAGGCCAGGTCCCGACATTCTGACACTGCTCCCACCAAGTTTTGTCTTCTGCTGGTAAAATGTCTGTGCATGAAAGGAGCCTTCTCTTACTCCTGCAGGGATCGTCCTGTTTCCCTGCAGAATTGTGTCATACACATGACTGGGAAACTGGTGAAGAACTAAGCAACACACAGCCTTTTCCTGGTGTGTTTATGGGGAACAGTTACTATTGAAGACCAATTAATCAATAACAAACAAACCTGTGTTTCTCTATTAGATTTAGGAAGTAATAATGCTTAATGTTCTAGAAAATAGCATTTGTAAAATAGGCTCTTCCCAAATAAATTGAGCTCAGTAGTGAAAACAAGTAGAAAAAGCTGTGAATCCCTAAGGAATGTAAGTAAGTCAGCTCGTTCCTGTTACTTACATTTGGAGAAATCCAAGTGGAAATTGTCTTTATTCAGGACGGAGCTGGCCCTGCCACAATGGATTCGGGTTGGACTCGAGTTCTGTAGTGCATGGGTAACAGGTGGAACCAAGGATCATTTACTTCACATGAAGTGAAAGAATTGGTTGACCTTGAACGTTTCCCAAGTGAAAGGTACGAAGTGCTCATGAAAACTGAGACCAGAGACTGCTCAGAATTGCACCTGGCAGGGCAGGAAATGTAAACTTGGGAGAATCAGGTGTTTCTTTGGGCAGCCATCATTTTTTTCCTGTTTTGGTCTTCGCTCTTGTGAACTTCTGAGCTTACAGCACTGTGCTCGTGGGCTGCCATTTCAAATGTTTCAAAGCCTTCTGTGCAACTTGAGGTGTTACTGAGTTCACTAAGGACCATTTCATTAAACTTGCCCCGTGTGTTGGTTTTCCAGAAGTCCTTTATGCTTTCTTTGCTGTGTACCGCCCCTGTTCTTCCCACTGTGTGCTGTCTTCACACATTTAAAATGGTTTAATACTTGTATTTCATCGTTCCTTTCAAAAAGGGTAGATTCTGAGGGGTACCAAGGCTTCATTATTAAATATCATCCTGTCACATAGCAGAAGCCTAATATTTGGGAGATTATTCTAGTTATGTATTGCTTTGCCAGGAAGTTTCTGGCAGTCATGTGCAATGTAGTTGTTTGTGTGTATCCTACCTTTTTTTTTTTTTTTTTTAAAAAAAGCAATTTAGGGCCGGAGGGTTAGCTCAGCGGTTCCGGCGCCTGTCTCGCAAGCTCAAGGTCCTGAGTTCGATCCCCAGTGACCACATACAATGTTGGGCGTGGAGACTCATGCCCACCAGCAATCAATACTACATACCACAGTGCCAGGCATGGTGGCTCATGCCTGTAATCCCAGCACTCGGGAAGCAGAGACAGGAGGATTGCTGAGTTCAAGGCTTGCCTGGGCTACATAATGAGCTCAGAGCCAGCCTGAACTACAAAGCGAGACCCTGTCTCGGGAAAAAAAAAAAAAAGAAGCAATTTAAGGGAATTCTTTGAGATCAGAATTATGCAGTGAAGCAACATAAAAATAGATAACGTGAAAGACTAGGGAGGAGGACGATGAAGGTACAGGGAAGCAAAATGGAAACAGCGCAGTTAGTAGACAGCACTCATTTCATAAAATCCTACATACTTTCTAAAGATAGAGCTTGAATTGCTGTGCCTCCTGGCAGTTGTATGATAAGCAGTGTATGGTTAGTTTTGTCTTTTCCTGCCCCTTACATGAGTACATTTTCTTATTCTCCATGTAAAGTCTGACAGCCATTGAGACGTTTTATGTGATGATGGGAGAAATCCAGACAAGATATGGTGGATGATGTTGAAGATCGTATGTTAGAATCAGTCACACTGAAGGTTTAGGAAGTGCTCCTTAGTCTTCTAGGTGACATAAATCAGTATTGCCCCTTCATATGAGGACACTGGTACTCCTACTTCTGAAAACCTGTGAGGGTTCTTTGAAGTAACCAAGGGTGGGTCAGCACAGCGGGCAGACACGGAGATGCCTTTGCCGCTAGGAAAGCTCCTCTCCCTGTGTAAACAGCAAACAGGTAATGCTTTCAGGCCGTGGTGTGATGTCTTCCTGCAAATTGTGGTTTTAATAAAATGGTGGTGAGGAGGATGGCAGTAAAATCTTTTTGATGTTTCACTTCAGTAAAATTACTTGGGTGTATTGAAGTTTTAGTTTTGAAGATATTACAGTACCTGTTATTTAATGGGAAATGTTGTCATGTTGTCTCAAAAGCGTTGAAAACAGACCATAGCCTAGGACAGTGATATGGGGAATTAGACCATTTTAAAGCACCTACTACCTAGCAATTGTTAAGCAAATTATAACTAATAACTAAAATGGTAACATATAGTGGAAATTTAACCAGGCTAAATGTTTATAGGATTTAAAAGTGCTGGTCATAAAGGGCCTGAGTTCGATCCTCAGTCCCAGAAAAAAAAAAAGTGCTGGTCATAAACTTAATTTACTGTTTTTATAAAATGGAAGGTTATGGTAAATAAGTATATTTTCCCATTAAATAGTTATCGACTGCTGAGACTAACTAGAGGGTAACTTCTTTTTTTATTTTTTCACCTCACTTTTGCCACTCTCCAAGTCTCTCCTCGCCACCCTCCTGCACACTGCCCGCATGAGCCCACCGGGCAGTTAGGCCTTTCCCTGCCTTATTCTAAGAGCTTCACTTATGTTGCAGAATCCTTCCCCTCGTCTCCCAGATGGGCTCTGGGAGGCAAGAGTGGCAGTGGTACCTAAGCTGTGCCCCTCCCTAGGACACCTGGCACAGTGAACTCAGGGTGGGCATGCCACACACACAGGGAGACAGTTGGTACCACCTGGTGCTGTGAACTGGATAGTGTGCAAACTGTGAAATGAAAATGTGTTACTTCAAGTCTGATCCAACCTCGTGTGTTCAGTTCAGGCCTGTCACATGGACTTCATGTGATCTTCCATTCAGCTAGTTCAAGGTTCTTAGGAGATTTGAATTTTCACTTGAGTGGTCTTGAGGTGGCCTTCGAAGTCCTGAATGCTGTACACGTTAGGTAACTTAGGTCAGACCCCTGGATCATCTTCCCAGGTCATTGTGGAGGAATATGTATGGTTAACATCTATTTGATATCATACAGTAAGGTAGGATGACACTGGTTTTGTGTTTCAGCTTAAGTACTAACTATATCAGAAATCTTAGGAATCTCTGGATTTCAGTCCTATACCATTTCCAAACCCATTAGTGGTTCAAGAGGTCAGTTTAATGATAACAGCATCATTAGTTTTTTTTTTTTAAGTCAGTGTGCATTGCATATGGTAAGTATTGATTTGGAAGCCTTTGTTTCAGATTGTGTGTGTGTGTCCTGTGTTCTGTTTCTTTTCGTGGGCCAGGAAAAACACATTGAAAACCACTGAACTGGTTAACCCTAAAGTCTCTCAATTCTAGTGTTCTGTGGTGATTCTCTGGGAAGCGTCTTGTTAGGATGCTGCATTTGGCAGTAACCTAAAGCCCAAAAGAGTTAGACAGCATCCCTACCCATACAATTCAACAACAGATCCTTCCCTGCAAGGCTAGAACTTAGTATAACTTTTTTATCTTTCTGATTCCTTTAGGTAATCAATGTTGAATCAGTTTTTAAATAAGGATGACAGCTTGTTTCTGCCATCCTTTATCCCACATTTTATAGAGAATTTCTCATTACATTTATGTACTGCTGCACTATATAATGATAGTGAATAACTTTGTAAGTAGAAGCCGAACCTTATCTTGCAAAAAGATCATCATTTCATTTAATAGATTCATTTAAAACCTCTCTTTCAGCAGCAAGTAACAAAACCACAATCCACGTTGGCCTACAAAAATGAATTTATTGAACCTTGTGAAGCCCAGATTTGAAATTTTCTTCAGGTACAGCTGGTTCTGGGTGCTCAGGTGACAGCATTAGGGATCCCTTGGTTTGCTGTGCACTGGTCTTACTCTTCGGCAGTGCCTGTTCCCAGCATGGCAGCAGGATAGCCCACTCAGAATTCAGGACTTACCTTCTGCAAGTTTAGCAGATGTCTCTGGGAAGAGAGCTCCTCTTGCCCAGGAGCTGCAGAAGAGTTCTGTCTCTTACTGGCCCAGCTCAAGTCAGGTGTTGGCCCCTTACACGAAGGGAGGTGGGGGCATAGTACTTGCATTAGCACAGCCTGGACTCAAGCATTGGGGTCAGCACCACCCACACTGAGCCTAGGGCAGCAGGAGCTCCCTTAGTTCCGGCTGCTACGAAAAGTCCTGTGTCAGGTAAAACAACAGTGGGTTATTTCTCCTGTTCCAGAAGTTGGAAGCCCAAGATCTGGCTGGTAGCATGGTCAGGTTCTCCCAGGTGACACATTGCCATCCTCTTGTCTCTTCACCTGGCAGAGGGCGAGACTGCTGTCTGAGATCTCTTTCAGAAGGACACTAATCTTATTCACAGGGGCTCCACCCCCATGACCTGATTATCTCCCAGAGGTCTCACCTGCTCCTGTCCTCAGCTTGGGGTCAGGATTTCAGAGTATGAAAGTGGGCAGGGTGAAGGGAGCCCAGCTACTCAGTCCGTTGTGTTCTCTGAAGGGCTCACGTTCAGAGAGGGAGCAGTGCTAGGAACTGCGTCCTCCCGCGAGCCTGACTGTAAAGAAAGCGTTCATTATGAAACCCTGGAGGTCGGTAATAAGGCTTTACTCCATGATTACATCTTCATCCCACTCTGAGGAGATACCAGAACCCATCCAAATAAGGAGGAGATGGCAGAACTTACCTCCTTTAGTGAATCTGTAAATAGTAGCTAACAATTCCTACACTCATTTTCAGTAAATGATTCAGCTCCTTAATATTATACTTGTGGTTTAGACTCCTCAGCAAAGAACTCATTTAAATATCCTTTTCTGTTTTTTAGTGAAAGAAATCATTCCACTAAATTCCACAGACCTCTCTGGATACAGTCCAACTTGGGCATTTCTGGCCCACACCCTTCCTTACCTGTGCTCACCAGGTGAGGCTGAAAAGCCATCCAGCTTGGCACAAACCCCAAAAAGTCATGTGAGCGAACAGTATATGTCACCCAGGTGATGGCTAGAATAGGGCTTGTGTGTTTGTGTGTGTGTGTGTGGTTAAAAGATGCTTTAATAATGTAAAACACAGGAAGTATTCAGCCTCAAACTGATGACTCTAAAAGCTTATAAGTCAGTTGAATATTTTCCAGGTAAACAGTACAACCTATGTAGGTTCCCAGGATAGCCTGCGGGAAGGAAAACATTTTGAACCCATAATAGGTACGCTGGAGGGAGAAAATAATATATGTCCATATTTATGTTCTGTCACATACATGCTGTAAAACATTAAATTACACAATCTAGATAGTCATTATGCAACATGCATGTTAATGTTTCAAAAGAAGTGAAATGGACTCACCTTCATATGTTAAACGATGTCACCTGAATGAAAATTTACATAGAGGATCATATCAAGCATTTGCTAATTAAAAAGAATAATGTCAGTAAATGGAAATATTTTCTGGTCAAGGTCCTTAATTCATAGAGAATTCTAAATGGTTCCTGAAAACACAAAGCCTGGTACTGTAATATTTTAGAATAAAGTAAATTTCAGGTCTTCGAACGTAATCTTAACATTCATATATAATCTATTATAATTATGTTATTTTTATTCCCTAACAAAACAAGGAAAAAGAGTGTGAAAGAAATCTTTCTCATATTCTTGCAGAGTTGGTGGGATCTGGGATGTCAGGAAGAGGTGTTGGGTCCCACATTGTCCCATGAGTGCCCAGGTGTGTCTGTTTTCTATTGGTAATGACCTGGTACCACAGACTGGGAACATCATAAAGAAAATGGGCCCAGGGCTGGAGATTTATCTCAGTGGTTCCAGCGCCTGCCTAGCAAAAGCATAGTTCCTGGTTTGATCCCTGGTAACCACATACAACAATACTGGGCATGGTGACTCACACCCACTGGCAATCAGTACCACATACCACAAATGCCAGGTTTGGTGGCTCAAGCCTGTAATCCCAGCACTCTGGAGGCAGAGGCAGGAGGATTGCTGAGTTCGAGGCTTGCCTGGGTGACATAGTGAGCTCAGGGCCAGCCTGAACTACAAAACGAGACCCTGTCTCAAAAAAAAGAAAAGAAGCCCATTTGGGCTTAGGGTTTTGGTCCAATATGGAGGCACGGTTGCTGGGGACTCAGCAGATAACTCCCCCTCCTTTCATTGTGCTAGTGGAACAATCCATGGTGAGGCCAGAACCCCAAGTGCCTCTCAAAGTTCCCATCTGCTCCTATCTCATAGCCCTTCATGAAGATTAAGTTTCAATCAGGGGCTTGGAGAAGACCAGCCCTATTCAAGCCATCGCCTGGGTGACACATACTGTGACTTTTTGGGGTTTTTGCCAAGCTGGATTGCTTTTCAGCCTTACCTGGTGAGCACAGGTGAGGAAGGGTATGGACCAGAAATGCCCAAGTCGGACTGTATCCAGAGAGGTCTGTTCTCTACAGACATCCCAGGTACATTTAGGAAACACACCTCCTATTACTGGTGACCCTGTGTCATTATACTGTGAATTAACATGTTAAGGTTCAGAACAGTCTTCCAGAAAGGAAAGGTAACTGTATTAGTTGTGTTTTACCTAGTACTGTATTTGCAAAACATCGCTGATGTGTTGTTTTGTTTTCATGGGCAACTGATCAGTGTCTCATGGAGAGAGTGCTGTGAAATGCTGGTCAGGAAACACTGAGACAGGGCCTGCAGAATGATCCTGAGGCCAGAATCAGGGGCTTCCCACGAGTTGTGAGTCCCCTGAAACCGAACGTGAGGTGCTCTGTGTGTTTCATGCTCACCCGCCCCAGGTACTGGGGATTGACCTGGGCCTGCACTACACTGAGCTGTGTCCCCAGCCCTTTTTATGTTTTAATTTGATGCTAGGTCTCAGTGAATCTGTCAAGGTGGGATTACAAATACATGCTGCCACACCCACTGGAGTTGGAGCTCCTCAGTGTACACCAGCCCGTGGACACTCGGGGTTCTTGTCTGGGAGCTGTCCCACTCTCTTCAGTTTCTCCTGTCTGTGTATTTTATATCTGCAGAGGGAAACTGCTCGGTGGGCCCAGGCACAGTGGTTCCTACAGTAGAGGCCACGTTATAAACAGAGCCGGCCCACCCTTGCTCATTGTGTTTATTGTCAAATAAGTTAAAACATTGGCAACTGCCTTCCCTCCACCAGGGATTGTGGAAAGGATTCCCTGTGCTGGACACTGCCTCTTTGCTGTACTCCAGATACATTTTGTTATTTCATTGCAGTAAAGAAACTTTGAAAGATCAGGCCACTGATCTGCCAAAGAAAAATCAGTTGAGAGTTACTTGATGATAACTTATAGCCAGTTAAATGTGGGAGGATTTTACCTTCAAGAAATTGAAGGCATGTAACTCATCCACAGTAAGATTTAGAAATCAGAATCAAGATGCTGCCCAGTAAGCATTAAATTAATGCTCATAAAGTCTGATTCCCCTTGGACTTCAACTGTATCATCTGAGAGTTGTGACGTTGGCCTGCACTGGACCTTCGTTGAATTGTCTGTATGGCACAGTGCTGTGGTGCTAATACTAACGGTAATAAACAGCCATCTGAAACTCAGCATTGCCCATATCACAGGGATGGTGAAATACATTGAATCACAGTGCCCTCCTTACCAGGACCTGTGGGAGATGTTTCTTTCAGATCTTAGTACTGAGGAAGGCCATGTGTCCAGAGCAGCAGATACTAGTTTGATCTTACATTTAATGGCCTCCTTTTTTTCCTTTGTCGGTGAAGTTCAAGCAGAACTGGGACTCATCCCTGATGGTTTTGGAGAATTTAGTATGTGTTTTCTGTACGATAGTTTTCATGAGCTTCTGTCTTCCATGAATCTTAATTTTTTAAATCTAATCTATCATTAATTGCTTGTATTTTTGTCAGCTTCCTCAGACAGACATACCTTGGTCCAGGATGGTACCAGTTAAACAAGGGCAGGGAGAGAAATAAAGAAGTCAAGGAGGAATGGCTTGGGATGGGGAAGGAAACTCAGGCTTTAGGAGGAAGGGAGAAGGGAGACAGTAATGTGTCGGTGTTTAAGGTGGGCTCTTTCATGGGATGGTGCCCACTGCCCTTTGAATCTGTTACCTTTTGTTCTGCTACTAAACTGCCCCCTAAACCATTAGACCGGGACTGAGTGGGGCAGTTGATGTGAGACACTCTGGGGACTTCTGTGAGGATGAAAGTATAGGACAGAGTCAAGTGCACCCCACTTCAGGGGTAAACACTAAGGTCTTTGGTTGTCTACCTAGTCTAGTGGATGGGCCTCAGCTAGACCAGCATTCAGGCCTTACTAAGGTGGGATTCGCAGATGTTGGGGCCCTGGCCCAGGTGTTTAGAGCCGATGGTACATGAGTAGGTAACCGCACACCTTCTAGAACCACAGTGGGAGTGAGGACCGCACAGAGGCAGCTGGACACGACCACTGAGTGCCAGAGGTACATGTTTTTCAGACTCCTTGGTTTCCCCTGGAGCAACACCTTATGAATATAATGTTCAGTGTGTTGAATTTAGAAAAAGAAACCATCAGAAATCTTATGAATCATGCTGGGCGTGGTGGCTCATGCCTGTAATCCCAGCACTCGGGAGGCAGAGGCAGGAGGATTGCTGAGTTCGAGGCTTGCCCGGGCTACATAGTGAGCTCAGGGCCAGCGTGAACTACAAAGTGAGACCCTGTCTCAAAAAAAAAAAAAAATCCTATGAATCAGAAAATAATATTTTTAAATCATTACACCTATTAGGATTTATTTATTTACTTACTGACTTATTTATTTTTTTGAGATGGTCTCATTTTGTAGCTTAAGCTGGCCCTAAGCTCACTATGTAGCCCAGGCAAGCATTGAACTCAGCAGTCCTGCCTCTGCCTCCCCAGGGCTGGGATCACAGGTGTAAGGCACCACACCCAGCATTTATTAGGACTTACTTAGTATGTTCTATATTGTGGGCAATCACTTTCTATTAAAATATATATATTTGTGTCTATTCTCTTGGAAAGGACTTCATATGTGTTCATTCTAAATTTTTAAAAATTTATAGCATTCTGTAAAAAGTAGAAGTGTGTCTTCTGGAACCCAGAGTTTTTAAATCCCCATTTTTGGAACACCTTGGATTGGAACACTCTGCAAGTTAGCAAGACAGCTGGGAGCGTCCGTCCGTCCATGCGGGTGGTGACCCAAGGTGAGCTGTATGGAAATAGCGGAGGCTGACTCTCCCAGCTGCGCCTGAGCACTCAGCTTCTCAGCCAGATACCAAAAACTGCCAGGAACTCAGGACTAATAACATCTCGTAAGAATAGACGTCCTAGCTCACAGCAGCCAAGACGATGTTACGCTCCTCCCAGGGTGCAGCTCATCTTTTCCGTCCCCTCCGGCCCCCTTTGTCTCCTTCTGACCACGGGCAGCACTCGCGTCCTTACAGCCAGCAGATAGGAGCGTGAGTACATGCCGGGCTCCAGGGGTGCTTGGTTTTCAAATTCTAACTGGGTGCTCTTTAGGAGGATTTGATAAAAGGTGGCCAGGTGAGAAAGCAAGAAACTGATTTTAATAAGTTGCCTGGAAAAAGGCCATCCTAGCAGTGTGACTAACGGAAGTGAGTGTTTTGTTCTGCATTATATCCTTTCCTTTGTCCTCCTTAAAGCTGGCATTTCTGTCTCATTTAGTTGCCAAGGATCTCTCAAGGCCTGCTCTGTGCCGGGCTGTCTCCTAGGCGTCAGGCACACAGCAGTGACCCGGATGGATGCACTCGCCATCCTAACAGAGATGACGAGGCTCCTCTTGCCATTTATGCCTGTGAGACTGAGTTCCTGACACAAAGGCTCATTTCTGACTTGGGTTCCGGATCCCTAGAGGCCAACACAGCTTGAACCCGCTGCCGACACTAAATCCTGGCGGTCCAGCCCAGCCCTAGTGCTGGGTGTGCAGGAGACGGGGTGTGACCTGTTCTAGCCCTTCCTCTCTGTGGTCCTCCCCAAAGGACTTTTAAGTGGTTCTTGATAATTCTGGGCTCCACAGAACAATTTGCAGGTGCTTAATTAATATATTCACACCTCCTGACAATTCCTGTGTTTTATAGTTCCAGCATTTTTTCAGTTCTTAGGCGAATGTCCCATTTTCCTCTGTACAAACAATTTAAATTGCTTTGTGCTTTACATCTTTACATCCCCTTGGATTGTTGCTTTTCTCCATCACATTGTGCTGCTTCTCTTCATGACTCCATTAGCTTTCTTGCTAATATGCTTTCCCCATTCTGTGTTGATTTCACTGTTACTACTTTAGGATGTCTTGCCTGATGCCTAGACTTACGTAAAGTTGTGCACTAAACTATTTAGGCAGTGTCTCTGAACTGATTACCTTTTGAAAAGTTAGCAAACCTTTTGATAAACTGCTAGATGGTGCAAAGATCAGGCTGGGCCCAGTGGCCCACGCCTGTCATCTAATCAGCAAGGAGCTGAGGCAGGAGCACCACAGGTTTGAGGCCAACCTGGAATACATAACAAGTCTGTCTCAAAACAGCCAATAAATGAAGTAGGTGCAGCGTGTCAGAGTCCTAACCTCTTGTGCGCTTGTGTTAATTAACTGTGGTTTTATTACCTTTCATTCCAATTGGATTATCTCCTGAATTAATTCGGGGCCATCTCGTGTGTAAGGAGAGTCAGCTCCTCAGGCCTCAGGGTCACTAAGCCTCAGGGTCTCTGCAGAACAGGCACGAAATGTTTGTCTTCAGGCATCTCTAGTCTGAGTACTGGAGGACTTTAACGGAGAAATGGCTTCAGGTTTGCTGAGCTGCCCACATAACATTTTGTCCCCTAAGTGCTGTTACTTGTTTGTGCTGTACCTTTCAGTGATTTTTCTGGACATGTCTAAGACTGATTTTGTAAACACTGTAAAATGAAGACCAAGGAGTAGAAATAAGTCCAAAAAAGTCACTGCAAGTGAAGAAATTCCAAGGGTTGCTGATTTCCGTTTCTGGTGCTTGGGTGCATGGACTTGGAGAGTTTTTAAAAAGTGGAGTATAGCAGTTTTTCTAAGGCTAAATTTAGCCATTGCTTTGGAAAATCGGAGTGGTACAGCCTGTGCCTTATCTGCGCCTGGCCCTTGCCCTCTCCTCGGCACTTGGGCATCTTAAATGGCTCGCCGGAGAGGAGCGGCTTAATGGACCATAGTGGCCCCGTTTATTCTGGGAAGGAATTAAATGACTTCATTTTCCCTGTCTTTTTTAGCTTCCTAAAAAATTTAGGAGACTTCCTAAGTAGCGTTTACAGTTCCCTACAGAAATAGTCCAAGTCATGCTGTCTCCTGCTTCATCAACCCTTCGTGCCAGTGTGGCCAAGGCTGTAAATGGAGAGAGAGACAGAGACGGCCTTGCGTTCCCCGTCCAAATAGCAACAGGAGCTCATGTGCACTTGAGCTACAAATAACGCGTTTTAAAATAGCAGATGGTATTTGGTGATTGCTCCTTCATTCATTTACCTGCCAAGGCAGAACTTTCTCTTCTACTCTGGCAGCCGGACTGGGTGGCTGAGCTTAGGATTGTAACAAGGAGAGCTTGCGTCTACGGATGCTGTGCGTTAGCCCACGTGTGGGCATTCGGGGTTATGCTCGGGAGGTTCTGAAACACATTTTGTGGTTGTTGAATGCAGTTAAAATGTCACCCCAACCCTTCAGCTGGACTGGAGGACTTGTAAGCACTTTGATCACTAGTTACAGTGTTCTACTTGTGACGTGTGCTGCCGATCACTTGTATTCCAGTGAAAAGAGTATGTCAGAAAGTTAGGGTTCAGTGTTTTTAACATGAAGCTCAGTGGCTAAAGAAAAGTGGTGCCACTCAGAAGTTCATTGTGTGTCTGTGACCAAGTCAGCTGTCACTCAGTATCACCCCACAGTTTCCTTACCTGAGCCAAAGTGGGATGGAGCCAGCCAGGTGACACCTGCGATCAGGTCAGCTCCTCTGTGTTTTGACTGTCTGGGCTGCCAGCTGTCCCCACTGGGACAGGTGATGGAACTTGGGGTTGGAGCACCAACCACCTGGTTCTGCCTTGGACTGTGGTCTGCAAAGCTCTCTCAGAGTCCTTGGTCCATCAACAAGTCAACTCATCCATCCATTGGCCTCCAGATGCCTAAGCTAGAAAATAACATGCTTTGCCATGAGCACTCATGGCGTCAGCATAGAGAAAAGGTCACTGCTTTCACAAAGCCTACTGTCTAGCCTCTAGTCAGGATGCAGTGACTGTGCGTTGGTTGGCAAAGTGCTTTTAAGACTATCTTAGTTATTTTTTTCTCATTGCTGAGACAGAAATACCCAACACCCAGAATTAAAAGAGGAAAGGTCTCTTATCTCACCCAGACTACCGGGATTGTGTATGTGGGGGGGTGTCAAACCAGTCACTGACCTGAAGTGGATTAGTGATCACACACCCTTTTCCAGCATCACATGTTGCAGATTGAGCCACCTCTGGGAAAGAAAGTCCCATCCCATCCGCCTGAGGCTTTGGGGATGTCTAAATACAAGCCATAACAAAGGATCCAGCCTGGGTTTTGATCTCTCTCTGCATATTTACAAGTAGCCCAACTTGGGGTAGTTAACGCTATCCAAGCCTCTGCTTTCTCCTGTGTAAAAGAAAATCTGTCTTGGAGTTGTTTTGAAATCAGACATAACATATAGAGAGTATCTGGCTTACTGCAGATGCTCATAGCTGCTATTAATCATAGTATTGAAGTGATGTTTGAGCCACACTAAAGTTCACAGTGGATGGGGAAAAGGTCAGCGTTAGCAAAGGCCCTGCACATGGAAAATTTCTGATGGCTTAGGAGAACAATGAGCTTCAAAAGAAGCCCCCCAAAATGTAGTTGCTCAAGTACATTCTATGCCACATCTGAGTTCATACGTTGCAGGTCCAAGGAGAAGAACGTGGTTCTTTATAGTGATTTATCTGATTTAGTGTCAGGAACAGCCCAACACGGCCACAAGAACCAGTTCCATTTCAAGATGAAAACGAGGTATGCAGCATCCAGAGGAAGCAGGGGTGTAGCTGGATGCTGAATGCCCACACAGTCTGGCTCATGGCGGGCTCCTCAGCACACTTCTTACAGCAGATGCCTGAACACTGGGATTCTCCACTGTGACAGCAGTAAATTCCACCCTTTCTAAACTTAGAACATACTGTGGGTGTCTTCTCGAAATTTTCTTTGGCCTTAAAACTTTAGTATTGCTTTGAAATTTTAAACATTTCAGTGATTATTAATTTGGGACATTTAAACATCTTCTGAGAGTTAGAAATCCCTGTCAAGGAGCTAAAAAATACCTGCCTGACCGCTCTGTGGCACTTTATAATATCCTACAGGGAAGGCTGGGAAATGGTAGTGCCAGAATGTGCCTAACCCTCCCGTGACTCTTGGGCTGGTGTCTAGGTAGGAATATTTTCATGTGTTAGATCTTCATTAAAATTTCATCTGGAGGGCTGGAGGTTTAGCTCAGTGGTTCCGGCGCCTGTCTCGCAAGCGCAAGGTCTGAGTTCGATCCCCAGTACCCACATACAATGCTGGGTGTAGAGACTCACGCCCACCAGCAATCAATACCATATACCACAGTGCCAGGTGTGGTGGCTCATGCCTGTCATCCCAACACTCGGGAGGCAGAGACAGAGAGACAGGAGGATTGCTGAGTTTGAGGCTTGCCTGGACTACATAGTGAGCTCAGGGCCAGCCTGAACTACAAAGCGAGACCCTGTCTCAAAAAGAAAAAAAAAAAATTCATCTGGAAATCAAACAAGGCTGAACTAAGGAATTTTATGTATTTGTTTGTTTGTTTGTTTATCAATTTTTTGAGACAGGGTCTTGCTTTGTAGTTCAGGTTGGCCCTGAGCTCACTATGTAGCCCAGGCAAGCCTCGAAC
>PVIC010030105.1:0-22111 GCA_004025085.1 Thryonomys swinderianus
CCAATAACAAAGCTATTGCAAACAGTGGGGCCAATATCAAATAATCTAACATATGTGCCCTTGGAGTCTGAAAAAGAGAAAATCAGAAGAGCAGGGAAAATATCTGAAGAACTAACTGTTAAGTATTTTACAAAATTAATAAAAGACAAACTACCATTCCAAGAAATTTAGAGAAAACACAGGTGAGAAAAAAAGACATACACACACACAAATACAGAGGTATAAGAACAGCATACTTAATCTGATAGAAACCAACCTAAAACTCATAAATAACTAGAGAAAGCCATAAAGGTTATAATAAAAAGTAACAATATATACAACCAAGAACAGGGTGACTACCAGTATAAGGGCCAGGGTGTACATGTAGCTTAGAGAATACTAAGCAGCAAATATGTAAGTGAAAAGTTTATGGATACTGTACACCAGGAGGGTTATAGGTAATAATATTGTGCCATATTTGGAATTCATGCTAAATGAAGAGACCTCCAGAGACTCTTGCTGAAAAATAAAAAAGTAGGTAAAGATGTGAGATGACAGATATATTGATTTGCTTCAGTACAGTGAAGTTTTTTACTATTGGTATGTGTTCTTAAAGTCTGCTTCTATGGCTTGCATATACACAATGATTTTAAAATAAAAAGAATTACATATTACAGCAGACTTCTCGTTGGAAATTATACTACTCAGAACCCAATAGAGTGAAATTTTTAAAGTACTTAAAAGGAAGAAGAAATCTGTCAGTCTAGAATTCTGTGACCCCTGACAGCACATTGCAAGAGGAAAGTGAAATAAATGACTTTCTCAGTCAAATCTAAGATTTTTATCGCCAACGTTTTTATTCTCAAAGAAGTGTTAAAGAGAAAAGGCCTTCAGAGAGAAAGGCTGTGACTCATGACAGAAACGTGGATCTACAAAGACATAAAGAGCACAGAAAGTGATTGAAATAAGCATGAATATACATTTTTAGTTTTGATCTTTGTGAAAGTTAAGTGACTAGAGAGAAAAGAACTATAGCAATGTGTTTAGTTATATTTCATCCAAATAAGGTGCACAATTCAATAGCATAAAATGACCTGAATGTATATGAAGTAGTTTACTATTAATTGGAGGTAAATCATGCTGTTAAAAATATACAGTGTAAACCATAGAAGAACTAAAAAGCTATAACTTAAATAGTGGCAATCAAATATTTAAGTAAAACCAAAGAAAGCAGGGAAAAGGGTCATGAAAGAAAATGATAACTAGCAAGTTTGAAGACACAGCAAGTCCCATTAGTTGTTTGGACTTTAAATAGTGGAAGTCCTAAATAAAAGCTGAAAATTGTCAGATGAGACCAAACTATAAGATTCTGATCTATGTTGTTGACTCAGATACCCACTGTGGGCCCTTACAGAAGGAATTCTGCTCAATAATAAAATGGAATGAACTGCTTATGCATCAGTCATTACGGAAGATGCTCAAAAGCCATATAGCAAGTAAAAGAAATAGAGCAGAAGGTGACATGTTGTAGAATTCCATTTATATGAAAGTATTTAAATGGTAAATTCATAGTAGAGCGCTATGGTTGCCAAGGTTTGGGGATGGTTGTGAAGAGAGCTGCATACAGCGCAGCATGGGAGAAATGTTTGGCTGATGAAACATTCTCCATCCTGATTTTATAGATATTTCAATAGTTTAATCATTGGTGAAAATTCATGGTATATCTAAGGTGCTAAGTTTTATAATAGACCTAATTTTAAAACTATGTTAATGATGAAGATTCTAAAACAGTCACTAAAATAGTGGTACAACTGAGATATATATAAATCATTCCAGGTCTTAGTGTAGATAAAGGTCAATGAATATCTGTTGAACTGGATTTATCAATCCTGTAAAAGATAAAGTTAGTAATAGTATGGACATACTGGCCAAGTGGATTGCCAATAATAGAGATAATGCTTGCAATTTATTCCTCTAATTAGTTAAATAAATGTAAAAGAATAATTTTCACATATGGTCCTCATAAATTGGACCGACACCATCACACAATAGCCCAGGGATGCCTCATGACTCTTAGATACAGCTTCAAAATTCCCTGGCCATTACAGGCTGGAGAAACATGGTGACACAGAAACAAAATTGAATAAGATCAAGTCATCTCAGTAAAAAAAAAAAAAAAAAAAAAAAAAAAACCAAAGAATTGGTTCTTTGATCTTTGAGCCATTCTATCTTCCTAAGTGGTGGCTCCTCAAGGCAACATATATCATTCATTGCCAGGTACTAACCACAGTTGCAACAATAATGTACTTGTACTTGGAGTGATGCGTAGTTATCTCATCTGAATTCTCACATACCTGGGCCATAACATATTGACAAACCCCTTGAGTGAATGAATGGAAGGGATTCAATGTCAGGTCAAATACCCAGACCACCCTGAGACTAGTACAGAGCCCACAAACCAGTCCTAGGTGGTGATCTCAGAGTTTTGTGCTTCTAGATGTCTTGTGAGGAGAGATACTTACTGATCTTTGGTCTAAACTGCTCTTTCAAGCAGAACTAATAAATAGCCTTCAGTGATAGAGAAGATACCCCATTGTAAGCAAGGACTGGCCTTCTGATTTATCCAGTATAACAAAGATGACATCTATAGCCAGAACAAAATTTTGATGTGCTCACTATCTATTACCAACTATTGTGGCTTCTCTAAGTTCAGGGTTTCCCTCTTGTAGCTCCATGCACAATGTGTGGGGATCCCTCTACTATGACCTTAGAAGTCCTCCATTCTGTCTTCTGACTATGTCTGGAACTACAGAAACTTCTTGTCATTCCTTTGGTCATTATTTACTAGTGATGGTGGAAGATAATTAAGGAAGTTTCCATTATGCTACTGTTCTGTAATACTCAATTTGCTACTTTTCTAATACTTCCTGTCATTCTTAGTATTTTAGCCCTTCTAATATCTGCATTTAATTTAATGAAATGTCCTTGACTTCATCAAACCACTTACCATAGATGGCTCCATACCCAAAAACATTCTTACTCAAGGATTCTGCAAAGATGACACTTATCTGGTCATATCTCACATACTGTTACATCTAGGGATAGTGTTATATATTTTAGATTTTCTAGATCGTAATTTTTCTATAGCTATTATTATAGTTTAGATCTAAAGTGCCCCCAAGGTTGAGCTCAAGATGGGTCCTCTGGGGCCGGAGATTTATCTCAGTGATTCTGGTGCCTGCCTAGCAAACACAAGGCCCTGAGTTTGACCCCTGGTAACCACATACAACAACACGGGGCATGGTGACTCCAACCCACTCCAATCAGTACCATATCCCACAATGCTGGGTGTGGTGGCTCACCCTTGTAATCCCAGCACTCAGGAGACAGAGGCAGGAGGGTTGCTGAGTTTGAGGCTTGCCTGGGCTACATAGTGAGCTCAGGGCCAGCTGAACTACAAAGTGAGGCTCTGTCTCAAAAAAAAAAAAGAAAAGAAAAGAAAGGACGGGCCTTCTGGAAGATGTTTGGGCTGTGAAGGCTCTAACTTCATCACTGGAATAGCCCACTGACAAGGTCATAAGTTCACAGCATTATTGGAAGACAATGGAAACTTAGGAGGTTTGACCCAATTTAAGGAAGAGGGAACTTAATTTAGCTCTTAGTCCATTCTTCTTTTGCTCTTTCCCTTCCTCTCAGCTTCCCACTCACCATGAGGTAGCAGTTTCCTCCCTGTACCCTTCTACCATGATGTTCTCCTCTGATGTCAGCTAGTCATGGACTAAAACTGTTAAAACCCTGGACCCTAAAAAACTGTTCATAGTAATGGAAAACCTGATTAACCCAGACTGAGATAATTCTCCTCTATAATGTATACCACTCAGATACATCATTATTATCTGCTGTGCCCATGCCATTTTAGACAATCTAGCTAAAGTCGTTGAAGGATTTAATTTGGGTCTAGTGTTTCCTTCTTCATGCCCGCTGGCATCTCTGCAAGCTTAGGAAATACTCACATTATTTATCCAAACTCATCCAGTCCCCTGACTTGATGGATCTGAGGGCCCTAGATGTTCACATCCATGATCTGGGTCAATTGTCATTTCTGTGTCCCATCCTGGACCTTATTACCAATGAAAGACAGCAGCACACTTCATGCTATCTCAAAAAATGTAACACATGGATGCATGATGACAAAACTAGTCCTTCTGTTTCTATTTAAACTATCAATAGCTTGTTGAGAAATTTCTTCCTACTCTTTATTTTCTTCTTATTCATATCCTTCTCACAGTTTGACTATTTTCCTCTTCTAGTAAAGATTCACCATGTATCAAATCATTCTTTGGATGGTGTCCTCTCACCTACCAAACAGGAAAATTCTTTCCTCCTTTTGCTTTATGGCATGGTGCTTTTTACAGTACCTTGTAAGATTTTAAAGTGCTCTTTTGCCTCCTTTATAGGAATGTGAGCATCACCAGTCTTAGAGCTTTGTCCACTTTACTATTTTGCATACATTCTCAAACCTAGAATAGTTCAGGTCTCATATTTGAGGCTCAAGGAACCTTTAGTAAATGAAGCAAAAAAGTAGAAGACAGAGGGAAATACCTTGATCTTTCCCAGCAGTGTCCAGCCTGCAGGCTGATGTATCAGAATGAGGTCTATAGGACTCAAGAGCTTACCCTTCAGAAAGTGTGTGATCCTCAGGGAGGGTTATAAAGAGAACATGATCCACTCTGTGTTCAATAGATCAGTCATAAGCAAGGAGACTGCTTGGCTTGCTCCTTGAGTAGACTGAAGTAGTTAATTGAAGGTAAATGACATGATAAATTTCATGCATTCAGTCCCCTACAGAATACAGATCAGAAATCTCAGTCTAGTTGCAAATTTATTACCTGAAGTCTTTAGCCACATCCTTACACCTGAAAATGTAATTTTTTCTCCCCCTCTATTCTTAAATCAGAAAATGTAAGTAAACCAAAGCCTTGTTCTTCAAATAATATGTAAATCCTTCTTAATTATTTGACCTCAGACATAATATTTTGACCAATAGGTCACTGGTGAAGTCAGAAGCGATATTGACTGCCTTTTGGTTTGTACTGTTATTTCAAATTTAACTTCTGAAAAACCTTGAAAGTTAGAGAAAGTGTCCCCTTTTTTCAAACAAGGGCAGTCATTTTGATTATCCAGTATAATAAAGATAATGTCTGCATGCAAAACAAAATTTAGGCAGGCTTACTACCCATTTAAAGAAGCGATCCTGAATTCCCTAAGTTCAGAATTCTTCATACATAATAGGGTGTGGGTGTCCATCTGATACTATTTCAGCAGGCCTCCTAACTGCTATTTAGTTCTGGAACTGCAAAAACTACATAGCAATATCCTTTTGTCTTTATCCTCTCAGGATTGCTAAATGGAGGATTTCAAATCAGAACACCCTTCTTTTACTTTTAAATGGATTACCCTGGCAAGTTCCTTACCTTATTCAACATGATAATTGAAATATAGACTGTAACTTTAATATGGATCATGAAGATAAAAAAAAATAGGTAAGGAAGAGAGATTTGTAAACTGAAAATAAATCGTACAAACAGAAACATTTTTTCTGCATTTAGCATTCAGGTAGCATTTCTTAAGGTGATAAAGAGTGTACTCACTGCAATATACTGGAATTATTTTGACACTAAAGTCCAAAAACTCAGAAAACTAGGATTAGAGGTCCCATTTGACCCTGCTATTCCCGTGCTAGGAATATACACGAAAGAATTAAAAAAATCATATCATAAAAACATATATGCACCCATGTTCATAGCAGCTCAGTTTGTGATAGCCCAATCTTGAAAACAGCCCAGATGCCAATCAACTGGAGACTGAATAAAGATGTGGGTTTTTGTTTTCGTTTTTGTTTTTTTCATAAAATAGAGTATTACTCTGCCATAAAGAATGGCAAATTTGAGTCATACTCAAATGGACACATCTTAAGGACACACTAATAAGTGAAATAAATAGGTCACAGATATGTAAGTAACATATCTTTCCTCTGGTATGAGAACCTATAGATATAAAAGAGTTCTGGAATGTCTGATAGATTTTGTGAAATAGGATATAGTCAAGGGGAAAGTAATGAGGGGAAAGAACAAATATGATTTGAAAAGGAAAGGAAATCACATGTTTATAGGGGTGGGGGATTGTGGGGTGGGTAGGAATATAGGTAAAAATGAGATTAACTTATGTCATATACTGATACAAATTCTCCAATGTTGAGATTGTGAACTGTATATAAAATATACCAATAAAGAATTCAGTTTTTAAAAAGTCTAAGAAGTGTTGATTTCTGCTGTTGCAAATGCTCTGTGTATGTGTATTCAGATTCTGAAAGACGTATTCAAAATAAGTCTGTTTTCTCCCCCGAGATTTGCACATTTTCTACTGTTTCACACTTTTAAAAATGTGCAGTGACAGTCTGCTTGTATTAAGCCTATTTACTTCCTTTTCTTGTTTTGTTCCAATTAATGTATAATTATTTTAAGAAATGTAAACATTGTGACAATGGTGCAAGTATAAGGTCAACACTTTTACTTGTCCTTTTGTGCATATGAGTAAACCTGTAAAAAGCTAAGAAAGATTTAAGTACTTTAAGTTTAAGATTGATAGATATAATTGATTTTTAGAAACAACATTCAGAAATAGAAAAGAGAATTGAAGGATAAGATATCGAACAGCCAACAGGTGATGGGTGAGGTGGTGGCGAGTTGTTCTGGATTTAGGAGAATGAGCAAGACCGGTCTGATGTAGGTAGTTGTGTTAAGTGTTAGACTATTAGTTTTGGTTTTGTAAGAGTCGGGCCATGTTGTTGCTCTGATTTTTCCAACATTAAAGCCTGTGATCACATGTCTGAATCAAATGAAATGAATATTCCTTGAGTGAAACACTAGAAACTTTTTTTTTTTTGAGACAGGGTCTCGCTTTGTGGTTCAGTCTAGCCCTAAACTCACTATGTAGCCAAGGCAAGCCTCAAATTTAGCAGTCCTCCTGCCTCTTCCTCCAAGGTGCTAGGATTACAGGCCTAAGACATCATGCCCTGGGCACTGTGGTGTGTGGTACTGATTGCTGGAGGGCATGAGTCACCACATCCAGTATTGTTGTTTGTGGTTACAGGGATTGAATCAGGGACGTTGTGCTTGCTAGGCAGGCTCTGGAACCACTGAGCTAAATCTCCAGCCCACTAAAAACATCTTTTAAAGATAGGGTGGCATTACAGCTGATGCCTTGATGTTTTTCTAAAGCCTCCTGTAGTTATATTTTGCTAGAATTAATTTATAAAGCAATGCTAGGCTTAAGGGCATTAGGGTTGAGAGGGTGAGAGGTACCATCCTTAAGTAACCTGTATCATGTAAAGAGGGCAGTGAGGCTCTTCGGATGGCTTCTCCCCCTCCCTTTGTTGCTTTTGCTGTCTTTGACTGCCATAAACTGTTGCCCTCTGCCACCTGGTTTTATACTGAAACCTCTACAAACCGTGACCCAAATAAAACTTTTCCCCTTTAACTTAGGGTGCCAGCTATTTTGTGTCAGCAATGAAAAAAATAACTGACAAGCATTGAGATTATACCTTCCATACAGGGGAAGAGCTGAGTAACTAAGGTGCTCTATATCAGCATCGTGTACAATGTGTTTTGTATAATATAGTTGACTATCCAATATCCACTCTACCTGATAAAGTAACCCATAAAATAATCTTCACTCTGACTCTGGATATGCTAGAAGTGGGCAAATATTGTGGGGTGACTCATAAAGTATAAGTTGCTAGGCCAGGCTTCCCAGGAAACCTTTCAAAGGGAGAGACTAAACACACACCATCATCATTTCTTTCAGTGATGATTTGTTCTTCCTTTTTGATGGAAACAGTGTGTTGTGTACCTAACATGAGACAGGTGTCTGCCTAGACATCAGTAAGAATGTTAACGCAAAGCCCGAAAGGTAGCTCCTTTAGGGGTAACGTGCATAACCACTTACCAGCTTGGACTGCCAATCTGCCTCTGAGACAAAAACAAAGTGAAAGAAACCAAAAGTAGACATAATTAAAAGAGCAGGTAGGGGGTCAATAATAGAAAAAAGAGAGGTAGAGCTTCTGTAGATGGGGAAAGGGTCCAGAAATGGAGGCAGAAAGGAGGGAAGACAAAATAAAAAGGACTGAGGTTCAATATGTACATATACCAACTCCCCAGATGAAAGCATTCATCATCTTTTGCAAACATGTTCCAATATGAATAATACTGTTGACTGCAACCTTTTGATATCAGTATTGCAACCTCTTGGCATCATTTAATAACACTGCTTTGTTCCTTCTATTTTCTGCAAATTAGTACTTAATAGAGGCTTTTTCTAATTCAAGATTTTTTGTCTAGATTTTTTAAGAGGTTATAATTATTTCCATTCAAGAAATTACTATATAATGCTTAACTGTTTCTCTTTTTGGGATAGCACCAGCCAGCACTAACTTTATTTTTTCAACTGAGTATTGAAAAAATGGTGACATTCTAGTTCTATTACTCTTTCCTTATGGTCTGGATTAATTCCAAAATGCACAGTAGCAGTCCTAATGTATAGATGTAAAGAAAGGGAAAGCAAATTCTTTCACTCTGTTTACCAGTGTTCACAACAGTGAGTTGGTCCTTTATTATGAAGAGATATACAGTATATCTGATCATAATTTTGATAGTGCATTGATTATAACTTTATAGAAGTATTTATATCCCCAAACCCAACTACATCAGTGTAAACATACAGCTATTTTAATCTGTGGTACCTACACACCAGTCCTGAATACTGCTACCATCAATATGATAATGGAAAAGCCTTTTTTCTCAGTTTTTATGCTTTCTTGGGAATTATCATTCTAGAAATATACAGTCATTGTTGTGTTTTCAAATCCCTAGGTTGGTCTCTGTCTGCATCCTTTGTTACCAACTGAATACATGAATATGTGCATATGGTCTTATTTTTTATTTTTACTCTATATTTTAAAATATGAAAAAATAAAATAAAATATGTTCACTAGAAAGTAAATTATGCTTTAAATTATGTAAAATATTTTCATAATTCTAAAAGTCAAGTCAGCAAGAAAGAAGGCATGTTCAGAGAAGCCTGGCTTTATTCCTAGTCACTAACCTATTCCTTTTTTTGCTAGATAATCTGTTAAAAATTTTTAACATCTGGTCTATCAAATTTTTAAACATAAGATGGCATATTTACCTATATGTGCGTATGTTCCTTGAGTAATGAACATTAAGTTGCTTTTTATATTTAATAATATGGTCTGAAGATCAACTCACAACAGTATCTGATTATTTTACAAACATACAGTACTTCTTTGAGTGTGCGTAGTTCATTAAACCAGTCACCTATTGAATATTTGAATTTTTTGATTATAATACACAGTGGTGGAATCAAGTAGCCTTGTGTATATATACTTTTATAATAATAATTAAATTATATTTGAAATTGGCTTCCAATTATGCAAGGAGCCTCAAACCATAAGTGTGTGAACAATGTCTACAGCTCAAATTGTTTAGTTGAAAGGACTCCGTCTTTCTCTAAATCAATCTAGATCTTCTACTTTGGACCCCATCGTTTGGAGAATATGAGGAATTTGTTTCATCTTCTGTAGAGTCCTTCTCAGGTTATCCTGTATCCTTAAACACAGCTCACAATCACACTCAACATTGGGAAATTCATAGCAGTATATGAATGAGTTAATTCTCATTTGGGAATACCCACATTCCTACCCACCCTACAACCCCCCATCTCCTATATACATATGCTTTTTCTTTTTAAATCCTATTTGTTCTTGCCCCTCATTTTTACTTTCTCCAACCATGTGGCTGCAGAAACAAAAAATTAAAGCATTGCCACAGACCTTTTTATATCTCAGGGAATCTTCACCCTGTGTTCATAAATGGGGAAGGCAGGTCTTGAACTTTCTCACAACTTTCCCTCCTCAAAGCACCACTGTGACTACAAGATGCTCCTTCTCTGCATCATCTTCTGTCCATGGCTGGCTCCTGGTGGTCTCGGAGCTTGTCCCCACTACATTGTGTTCAGTTACCTGCCTGTGAGTGATGAGGGTAGGCAATCTGGAGGGACTGCTAAGCCACCTCCCAGTTGCAAACTATTTTCTGGCTTCTGATCAGAGAATATTGCCTTTGTCTTAAGAGCAGATTCCCTCATTTAAATTGGAGGCAGGGCGGGTGCGGCGTCTCAGGCTCACCACCTGGGTTTCCCCAGGGCCACTTCGGTCTCTGCCCTGTTCCCTGCAGGACAAGCCCTGTAGCTGCTTCATGTTCTCCTCATATAAAGCTTCTGACAAGCATGCTGTAAACTGCTCCCTGGCTGGTGTCACTCTCCACCTCTTCTACCCAAGGAGCTTCCTGCACTTTCGGCAACTCCCCCTGGGGGTGGTGGGGACTCTTTGCAGGTATCTGATTGGTGGACAGTGAAAATGAGCGGGGTGTCCTGGGGACAAAATGCTCTCAGTGTTTGGGGGAAGAATGGGCCGATGCCTATTCCTGAACCGGTTTGTTTCTCTCTTTACATTCTGGCCATTCAGAGCCACTGCCCATTGATGTAACCCTTGGCCCAGCAGCTTCCCCATCATCTAAGCTGGGGCGCTAATCAGGATCCTACACAGTACTTGTTTTCAACTTTGCCAAGGACATGCTGGTGCAGTCTCCTAGCCTGCCCACCGGCTCTGAGTTTCTCTGATGCCCTGGTCTACAGATATCTCATTCTCTGTGTTCCTTTTCCGGGTAGGAAGGGTAGGAGAGTTGAGAGCCCATTCCAGCAGCCTGGCCTTCACTGATGTGCACACTGCCTCCCTCATTGCCTTAGACCTTCTCCCAAGACGGTATAACACTGGACCTGAAGTCCAGCTTCCCTTCAACCACCTTGATTTGGGTTTCAGTTTCATAGGTTTCTCCTTCAGTTTGCCTTTCTCTGTCTGGCCGTCTTTACCACTTCTGTTTCTGTGCACCTCTTCTTTTCTGCAGCAGGCTGCAAAGCTTCCTTCATGTAAATATTGCCACTAGCTGGCCATAATGGAAGTAAGTATAAATCTGTTTATCTCTTTCTTTCTTTCTTTCTTTCTTTCTTTCTTTCTTTCTTTCTTTCTTTCTTTCTTTCTTTCTTTCTTTTCTTTCTTTCTTTCTTTTTCTTTCTTTCTTTCTTTCCTTCCTTCTTCTTTCTTTCTTTCTTTCTTTCTTTCTTTCTTTCTTTCTTTCTTTCTTTCTTTCTTTCTTTCTTTCTTTCTTTCTTTCTTTCTTTCTCTCCCAGTAATTGAGATTTAACCCAGGAATACTCTACTTCTGAGTTATATCTCCAGCCCTATTTTATTTTACTTTTTATTTTGAGACAGGGTCTCATAAATTTTCCCATGCAGGCCTCAAACTGTGATTCTCTTGTGTCAGCTTCTCTGAGTGCTGGGATTACAACCATACACCATCATGCCTAGCCCTATGCAAAACTTAAATTGTGAAATTATCTGATTTCTTCAGTGATAAATAGGAAATGAACAACTAAGAAAATAAACCCACAAGAAACATCCAACAAGTGGAATTTGCAGACCTTATTTCAATGTTGATTAGAACAAGTAAATCATAATATATAAAAAGGAGGCTAGGGTCAGAGGGTTAGCTCAGTGGTTCCAGTGCCTGCCTCGCAAGCGCAAGGTCCTGAATTTGATCCCGGTAACCACATACAATGCTGGGCATGGAGACTCACGCCCACCAGCAATCAATACCACATACCACAGTGCCGGGCATGGTGGCTCATGCCTGTAATCCCAGCACTCGGGAGGCAGAGACAGAAGGATTGCTGAGTTCAAGGCTTGCCTAGGCTACATAGTGAGCTCAGAGCCAGCCTGAACTACAAAAAGCGAGACCCTGTCTCAAAAAAAAAAAAAAATGATGCTTCATACATTGGTACCACTGATGGGTCCATGGAGCATCACTGTTATTCACTCTTCTATAGTTTTTAGATTTAAATTTTATAAAATGAAATGTGGATAAATTTAATTACTACCATATGAAAAATTGCTATTCCTCAATTTGATCTTTTTCTTTCATCTACATTTTTCTTTGTTTGTTCACTCAAACATACATAAATACATATGCACATAAATGTGTGCATATACAAATACTTTAATATGCAAAATGTACCAATGGTACAAAACATTGTAATTAATCCATTTTTATTAAGCTATTGCTTTGAGATTTTTTTCTTTTTCTTTTTTTCTTTTTTTTGGGGGGGCAGGGTCTTGCTTTGTAATTCAGGCTGGCAGAGCTCACTGTGTAGCCCAGGCAAGCCTCAAACTCAGCAGTCTTCCTGTCTCTGCCTCCTGTGTGCTGGGATGACAGTCATGAGCCACAACACCTGGCCTTGTGGTATGTGGTACTAATTGCTAGTGGGTGTGAGTCACCATACCCGGTACTGTGGTATGTGGTTACCAGAGATCTAACCAGGGACCTTGCGCTTGCTAGGCAGGTGGTGGAACCACTGAGCTAAGTCTTCAGCCCCCTTTGAGATTATTTTACAGCTACATGCCCATAAAGTAATAATAGATTATATACAACAATAATGGAACCAAATTCATAAGTGCAAATTAAATTATAAATTCATCACATTAAAATTATTGTTTAAAAGAAAATATTTGAGGAAGACTGATATCAGTTAATTCTGAAAACATTAATATAGATAGTATTAACAGCTGCAGCCTAAGCTTTGATTTCAAGTTGTCTGTCATCACATTCACAAAATGTTGTGTTTTCCCCATATCTATAAAATCAATTGATTTTCACTTGGCATAGAAACAAGTTACATATTACATATATATTTTTTCCCTTAGACTGTTGCTATTAAAGTGGTTCAACCTAGTACCAGCCCATTGGAAAAGCCAGATGCAAACTGAAGCAATGAAATCATATATCAAAATTTCACTTTAAGAAGCTGAACAGATGATACAGATTATGTTTACACACACATCAAAATGAAAACAAAAATTAAAAAGTACATTATTACACATGAATGGACATTTGAGGATCCGAGTCACAGAACTCAAGGTGTTCTGATTTGAGACGCTGATGTAGGACTCATGGTTGTGATTTCAGTGACACCACCTCAGCTGCAGGAAGGGGAGAAGGCATGCAGGAGCGCCATTGCTATTTCAAGCACCTTCCTTTCATGCTGTCTGTAGAGCACATCGAACTCTGACTTTTCTGTGAAAAAGTAAATCTTATTTATGTTTTACAGAAATGTAAAGCTTTTGGCTAGGTTTGGATGCATCTCATAGGAGTTTAAATAGAAGTTTGTGAATGAAACAACATACATGTGAAGTACTGGGATTATAAATACCTATAGTCTTGATGTAATTTTTTTTTTTCTTGAGACAGGGTCTCAATTTGTAGTTCAGGCTGGCCCTGAGCTCACTATGTAGCCCAGGCAAGCCTCAGATTCAGCAATCCTCCAGTCTCTGCCTCCCAAGTGCTGGGATTACAGGCGTGAGCCACCATGCCCCGCACTGTGGTATGTGGTATTGATTGCTGGTGGGTGTGAGTCACCACACCCAGCATTGTTTGTGGTTACCAGGGATCAAACTCAGGACCTTGTGCTTGCGAGGCAGGTGCCTGCACCACTGAGCTAAATCTCTGGCCCTCTTGATGTAATTTTTACTAGCTACCCCTACTTTGGACAGTAAATAATATGATCCTCTTTTGTGTGGGCATATATACACACAAGTCAGAAGTCATTGTAGTTTTCTTCCTTTCAAAGACAGACATGGTATGCAGAGTTGCACAGCTCAGCGGCTCCATGGGGCAAGGTCATGCCGTCCTGTTTGGCAGAATGTCATTAACTAACAAGCTGTAGGCATCAGACCCCTTCAAAGCCCATCATAAGTTTTTGAGAAGCTTTCAGACAGTGACTAAAGCCATAATCTTTCTAGAGTATCCCTGATTAAAAACACAGAAAGATGGTGGTACACTGACACAGATATTTCCACCCAGGATAGGATTTTTGACAGAAAATGTTTGCTGGAAGATTCCCCTTGAACAGAATTTGAGAGATACCTGTCACCACATGACAATATAGCATTTTTTCTAGTCCTTTTCTAGAATATAACATACATAAACTTTCAACACACACACATACACATACACACACAGACAACATTTACTGCAGACTGTCATCAGAAATATTTCCCAAACAGCCCAATCCTGTAATCATGCTTTCTTTTAAAAGTAATGTTCATTGTTATGTATGGGTTAAAATTGAGTAGCATCAAAATAATTCAAATTCCAGATCGCATCAAAAGTCAAGATGTTTAATGTGGCTCTGCTTAATGTTTCAATGTAATACATTGTGTGGACAAATAGCAATAGACCAACATGAAGGCCCACAGCAAGAAGAGCATAGTCTTACAGAGAAATGGCCAATTTAAACTTGAAAACTGCCTTTTGAGGGAAAACTACCCTTGAAAGGCATGTGGCTCCTGGGCAGACATAGACATGATCTTTTCCTCTTTTTTCCTCTATGTTTTGCTGCAAGGGAGAAAGGAAGCAAAAGCTTGAGCCGGGAATTTATAAGGGCAAATATAACCTTTGGTTTGATGCGCAGTAAGCTGACAGTTAAAGGTGTATCGTGCTAGATAAATGTCAAAAGCCAAATAAAACCTCGATAATAAGCTGTCCAGAGGCTAAAATCCAGAACACTCAAGCATGAGGGAAGGATTAATCATTAAAACCGAAATTTAACCCAAACTAAAACTATGCAAGGTGACTTAGAATGTAGCGATATACCCAAACTGAGCATATGGGTGTGGTACTTATGGAACAAAGAAAGGAAAGGCAGAAGGAAAAACGTACCTGGCTGTACCAAGATTTTCATACTTATTTGCATCTTACTCTTAAAAATAGTGGAGTGCAGCCAGGCATGGTGGCTCACGCCTGTAATCCCAGCACTCGGGAGGCAGAGATAGGAGGATTGCTGAGTTCGAGGCTTGCCTGGGCTACATAGTGAACTCAGAGCCAGCCTGAACTACAAAGCAAGACCCTGTCTCAAAAAAAAAAATAGTGGAGTGCAGGCAAAGCAGACATCTTCTGGTGAATGAAGAAGTTGTTTACCCCCAAGATTGATTTGTTGAAATCCCAGCTTCTAGGACTCCAGGAAGTGATAAGGTCCATGACAGGAACTTTAAAAGGAGGTTGCTAGGGCGGGCACTAATGAAACATGATGATATTTTATAGAATCATAGCTTTTTGGCTGTTGTGCATAATTACTATTTCTCAGTGTATTATTATAACAAGAATTGTATAAACCTTAAATTGTCTATCAATATATGATTAGTAAAAAAATGATAGGTCTTTATAATGCCATAATCAATGTTTAAATGTATCTACATTTATAGTCCACATACATACATTAAGGTTGGAATGTCTACAATAAACAGGATAATGAAACATTTATAGCTGTACATACCAATAGCAATTCTAAGGTTATTAAATCTTTTCTTGTTTTTCTCTTGACAGGTATTTAAATTGTATCTTGAGTTGATTCAAAGATTTTCCTATTGACCTACTTCTGTTAAAGTTTCTATTAGGCACACTAAAAGTCCTATACCATAACCACCTCAGATATTTCTTTTTCCCTTTTGCTAGCCAGGCTCCTGGCTCCAGAGACTTGCAGCGGGGCAAGACGGAGTGGGTCCCGTTACTTCTCTGTCTCTCCCTGGGGAGCTGAGAGTGGCCAGAGGCCGGTTCTGAGGCTGCTCCCCTTTCCACTAGCTCTCCAGCTGCTACTGTGCTTGCACATGGGGAAAGGGCACCCTTCACGGGAAGTGTGAGTGGAGGGAGTCTGACAGAGGTGATTTACTTATAGCAAGGTTAAGGTCTCTGTGAGTCAGGTAAAAGTGAAGCACAGAACAGTGGAGGAGCCCTCATGGGGCACAAGCCAACTATGTCACCCTATCCCCTCTTCCACCCTCAATTCTTTCCCCTAGGTCCCTTTTCTAGCACTTGACTTCCTTGAAGCTTATATGGCTTTAGGGCTTATGATTAAAGATGTTTTCTAATAAAATGAAATATTATTCTGCCATAAAAATGATGTTTGTCATTTTACACTCAAATGGACATACCTGAAGGACATACTCATAAGTGAAATAAATAGGTTACAGATATGTAAATATAGTATCTTTGGTATGAGAAACTGAAGATGTAAATGAGTTCTAGAATGCTTGCTAGATATTGTGAAATAGTAAATATTTAAAGGGAAATGGGGTTGGGGGGTAAGTAATGAAGGGAAAGAAAAAAGTTGATGGTAAAAGGAAACAAAGCTTGTGCGTGTAGGGGTGGGAGGTTGTAGGGTGGTAGGGGAAGGGGAAAATGAGAACTAAGTCATGTCATATACTGGAACAAGTTCTCAATGCTGAGCTCAATCGTGATGTGTGCATATAAAGTACCAATAAAGATTCAAATAGAAAAGAAAAGTTTAAAAAGTAAAATTCAACTATGATATGATATATAGTAGTATAGGATAACTTTTATCCAAGTGCTTATTTGTATGTCTACAAGATACAGATTTCAGCTTGTTTTCAGTATTAGAATTAATTCCTTAAAGTTTCTACCCAGAAAGGATAGTAAGCACTCTCAGTCAGTCTACTCCAAAACAATCTATTTAAAATTTCAGTCATAAAATCTTATAAGAAAAAAAAAAAGCTCTGAGGAGTTTTTGTATCTTAAAGGGGGAAAAAACATGTGCTGAGTTAACTTGAGGTGTCTTGGGTTGTCTAACGTGCCAGGTGGGGCATTTGAGTAGGTAGAGTCCAAGATGGCGGGAATTCATGAGCGCTGACTTCAGTGTCAGAGCTCACCTCCTGCTGAATTACTCCTCTCACTGTGACGTCACTTGTCATGGCCTTGGGCTCACCAGTGATAAGGCTCCATGCAGGCTGTTCCTCAGACTAGAAACCAATCAAAATTTGGACTCAGCCACGCTGTCGCTTACTAACCTGACTTTGTGGGCAATACCAAGACTAAGATATTTAAAATTGACTTTTAACTAATCCCAGGTATGATATACTCACAGTTAGCCTGACACTTGAGACTGAAAACTCAAGAGGAAAAACTCGATTTATAGTCCTATAAAGCTTTTAAATCCCTCTCAAGGATTTGGTGAAGAGAATAACATGAGCTAAAATGTATGTATTTCCACATGGCTTTGCTGGGTTTATAGCATAACTGAAGACAGAAAGAAAGGTATTCAGAAATCAAAGTTCTCCATCTGTAATAGGTCCTAGTAGAACATAAGAATCAGAAATTCTTATATAATAGAGCTACAATGCTAGGCAGCTCCTTCAAAGAATGACTGATTCTTCGCAGCTGTAGAGACCTTTCCTTCTGCAATTTTTCTGTTGTTTACTTATTACCTCAGTCAACAACTTCAGATACCTCCCGCCTTTCTAGTGAACATTCTGCTAAGCCATCATTCCTGCTTTTGTACCATTTGAGTCAAAGCACATGAAGTCAAACAAAATATGTGCATGATTGTCTTGATATTTGCATCTGTACGGCGAGTGAGTCACTGGCCACAGAATACAATGGAAAGCATAGTAGAGCACACTAAATTCTTACCACAGATCTTTTGTGCGCTCTGCCTCTGCTTCTAGTCATGGCTACACATCGGCATCACCTGGGGAGCTTTTCAAATATTTCTACAGCTAGCCCACTCTGGGAATGGCCAGATAGCTAAATGACAGGGAGCTAAACAATCCAAGTGTAAGTGTGAGCAGCACTGCATTCTTTTTAAAATATCATACTAAATTCAAACTCTTTTTAAAACTTTAAAGATTATGAAATTATCAAAATACACATGAATCAAGTCTTGTTGGGTAGTGGTGGAATCTGTGAATCATTTTTTCTTTTACTTTTGTAAAAGAAAAAGGCATAGTTTGTAGTAAAAAAATATGTAACATGAACAAACCCAATAGCAAGTTAGTATACTAAAAAGAAATAATAGAAGCTGTAATACTCTGGTTTCTCTTCAGATCGTATAAATCTTTTGCCCTTTACTAAAGAAATAATAGAAGCTGTATAAACTTAACATATACAGGCACTTGAGCAAAAAGTTTCTGTGTGAAATTAAAAGAAATTATTCTCATTCAGCTGTTTTTCCATTCTTAATTTTAATAGAGCTATAAGCAGGTTCATGTAAAAGCACAGATCCTATCCTTAGATTTCTCAGTGTTAGACTTTTTCATGTAGTGTTCAAACTGGGTTTGTAGAGAAGTGGGAAAGATTGCTAGAATTGGCAGGTTAGGGAAATTGTATGTGAAAAGAACATGCATCAGGAGAGGAGGAGGTGGGGGGTGAAATGAGCAAACATCTTGCTGAGAGTCCTGTGGAAGAGCCTCACTCTATTGCAATATGTACTTAAGACCTAGTGAATTCAGAGTAAAAAGCTGTTCCCCATGTTTAAAACTAGTTGTCATTACACAATCCATTTGTCATAAAATAAGCACTCAATTGGGCTGGAGGGTTAGCTCAGTGGTTTCAGCGCCTGCCTCGCAAGCACAAGGTTCTGAGTTCGATCCCTGGTAACCACATACAATGCTGGGCATGGAGACTCATGCCCACCAGCCATCAATACCACATACCACAGTGCCAGGCGAGGTGGCTCATGCCTGAATCCCAGCACTTGGGAGGCAGAGGCAGGAGGATTGCTGAGTTCCAGGCTTGCCTGGGCTACATAGTGAGCTCAGGGCCAGCCTCAACTACAAAGCGAGACCCTGTCTCAAAAAAAAAAAATAATAAGCACTCAACTATTTAGAAAGAAAACAGAAAGGTCTATCCCATTATGAGACCTAGAAAAAAAATAAAATTTGGTTTGTAGACTAGGCATCATACATAGCAACATTCCAGGTGAGGACACACTCATCATAACACACTCTGAGATCTTAAAACACTTGAGTGCCATTGTTCTTACCTGAGACAACCTAAGCCCATCATGGATCTGGTTACAGCTTCTGATACCTCCTCTGCTCCCAGCACACAGCTGTCCCTGCCAACCAAATATTTTTTAAAGGGAAATTTTCAGTTTTGTCTGGAACAGACCAGTTCCTCTCCTGTCTCTGTTTTCAAATATTGTGTAATCTTCTCAATATCAGACATTGTGTCATTTGTGTATGCCACATAATTCTGAATGAAAGTTTTTCCATAGTAATCACTGATTATTTTGCTTGTAAATTTGAGAAAATATATGTCATAACTGTACTAGCAATTAGCAAAAAACATCATGGAAAATGTAGTAGTCAGAGTTTGCAAGGGAATAGATGTAATATAGGACACAGAATTTATAGGATTATTTTATCATATTCTCCCAAAAAGTCAAATGCAGAGGAGTGCAAGAGATCTAGTCATGCACACTAGAGACTCCAGGAACCCACCCCAGGGACTGAATTCTTCCACAGTGTGCTGCACGAGTCCAGCTGGAGTCCTAGAGTGCACGGCGATGTCTCATGCAGGTTCCTATCAAGGGTCTGCTCTGGGAAGGCACAAAGGCCAATGGTGGAAGTTAAAAGCCTGAACTAGTGAGGTGAAGGATCTGTGGTCAGCAGGCTGAGGGAGCTGTACCAGAACCAGGACGCAGCGTTCAAGGTGAAGACCAGAGCTCCTCTGACTAAAACAGCACCCATCTCTGGCAAGAGCGAGGACTTGAGCTCCTCTCCTGGTCAGAATAGCCGTGTTCATATCAAGAAAACCAGCCGTGGCAAAGCTTCTCCAGGAAAATTAACAGCATACAATCTTCCCCTCCTATACCACTGACAGTTCTCAGGTGCACAGAACCATACTGACTTGGTTCATCTGGGCCAAGTGGACCATTAGGTGAATCCGCCACAGAAAAGTAGAACTTCTAAACATAAACTCAGTGCATTCACTTTAAGCAGTGTAGAGAATGAAGACTCTAGTATTTACTTTTTTGACATCTGAGCCTTAACATTCACTTGTGGTCAAATAAAATGAGTATCTCCAATGAGCAAAGGAAAAGTTTACCATGGGCAGTGAAGCTTTTCAGAACTCTTACATATGTGGAGAAAATGGGAAAGTAGAGTTGATGGGTATGAAGTTTTGCATTAATAGCTGTTTCAAATGTCACTGAAACAAATGATTTGTGTAAGTTTGATAATCCTCTTTCATAAGCAAGCACCTCATTAGGAGCAGCAAGGTACCTCCTTAGCTGTGCTAAAACCATTTTACCGCCTATTTTATAGGATCATTCAAATGATTTTCAACCTTTCAGGGAAATTGTTTTGCATCAGAAAAAGAAAAGGCCGGAAACATTTCAATGAATCACTAGTAACAGCATTTCTGTTCAAAGTAGCACATAAATCCTATGTAAATAAAATATATCCTCAGCCAATTTATACAGAATATATAGTAATATATATTTTATATTATGTAATAATGAGAAACTTACAAAATGTAGATAAATGATATAATACATATTTTGTGTAATAACTATATATAATATATTACATAGGTTTATATTTTACACATATGAATTTGTATGTGAATAAAATTTTAGCTTTAAATTAATTCAATGCAACTGTATTTAATGAATTTTGATTTATGTAGTGCTGTAGACTTGGTGTTGTTTTAATTTGATTTAAAGATATCATACCGGGCCGGAGGGTTAGCTCAGTGGTTCCGGCGCCTGCCTCGCAAGCGCAAGGTCCTGAGTTCGATCCCCGGAAACCACATACAATGCTGGACGTGAAGACTCACGCCCACCAGCAATCAACACCGCATACCACAATGCCGGGTGTGGTGGCTCACGCCTGTAATCCCAGCACTCGGGAGGCAGAGACAGGAGGATTGCTGAGTTCGCGGCGGCTTGCCTGGGCACCATAGTGAGCTCAGGGCCAGCCTGAACTACAAAGCGAGACCCTGTCTCCAAAAAAGAAAAAAAAAGATATCATACCACCCAAACAGGGTGAGCTTCCTTCCCTCAAGACATAGAAACTGTTCCTATTAGGATCCTCTTTGGCTTCTTTTCTTGAAGCAGTGACATAGGACATCCAGAAGCCAACAGAGCAAATAACATTCCATGTGAGGAGGAAGGAAAAGTGTTACATACAACTTCTCCCAAATGCAGATGTTCTCAAGAAGGCCCAAAGAAAACTCAATCGCAGTATGAATTAGGTGAAAATAGGGAACAAACTGGCCTGGAGACAGTCTTTCTCTTTCACAAGTGTGTTGCTTCTCAGGAGCTCCGTGAAATTGGAACCAAGACACTTCGCTTTTCTCTTTGGCTGAACGGTGCACTGTGAGGCCATTCTAACATGAGGAAAGGAGAGCTCACCATCAAACTAGCATGGCTGAGGTTAACTTTTAGATGTCAGTGGATAGATCCTCATCCGTCATGTGTATTGGAGACTATTACTGATAATGATTCATTTGTTATTTAAAAATCGGCTGGCTTCCCTTCGTGCTCAGAAGATTATAGATGAAATATTAAGTGATTCAATTTAATGTGTTACTTGTTTTCTTTTGTCCAATAAAAGCTGAAAGTTTACAAATGAGGGAGGGCGAGCTTCCTGCACTATGACCCTTGGTGCCTTGACCCCCGGACAGCAGGCTTGGGTCTGTCCAGGGTACACTGCACAGCTGTCTTACGTGGGTCCTACGGCTTGCTTGGGTCAATGTGTGAGGTTTTACTTCTCTCTGGAATGAAAGCGCTGGAAACTATCTCAGGGCAGAAGCAAGTGTTAAAGAAGAAGACAGCGTATGGTGAGCCTTAAGCACCATTCTTAGTACATGTTAAGTACTGAAAATAGTTCTTAGCTAGAGGTGGGGGTCATTCCTATAATCCCAGTCCCACAGGAGGCTGAGGCACGGAGATGGCAAGTTTAAGGGTAGTGTGGACAACTGAGGAAGACCCTGTCCCAAGTCTCAAAAGGGCCTGGGTATAGCTCAGAGGTGGGGTGCCTACCAAGCTTGTGGAAGATTGAGTTCAGTCCCCACTGACACAAATGAATAAATAAAATTTAGCTCTGTGAGCATTATTTCTTTGTCTAGATATCTTTGGTCCTTACTGC
>PVIC010030106.1:0-22082 GCA_004025085.1 Thryonomys swinderianus
CCGTAAACTAGATGACATGCAACACAAGCATAGACTATGTCCTTGGGTCACTGGGCACAAGGCTTTACAGACTGGTGGAACGTGAAATTTGTTTCATTAATTGTGTACCTGGCACAGCGTCCCAGATTTCAGTCACATTGATGACGGGATGCAAAAATCTGGATACCCTGCTTTAGCATTATAAGAATACAAGAAACATGGAAGGGAGGAAAGAAGAAAGACAAGGAGTTGGGTCAAAGTACAAATGTTTTATCATAGAAAACTGGTTAAAATGATATAAGCATATTTCAAAAGATGATAGAATGTAGTGAGTAAGAGAGATGTCTTCCTGTGAGTAAGATACTTAATGTGGGATGCCTCGTTTTTCTCACTCATTAAATGGAAATAATACTAACTTAAACCTCCTCTGATGTGGGAATTAAATGCTAATTCAAGCACATAATGCATGACAACAAGGACAGCTGTGCTGTAAGTAAACTATAAAAGTGCTATACTTGGGGTGTATAGTTACACATATGCAATAAGTTGCATACAGCTGATGGGCTTCCCACTGTATCTCTGAAAAGCCATGAAGTCTGTCTTAGCCACTTTCCTGTTGCTGACACAAAATATACAGTGCGTATATTTAAAGGATGAGAAATTATTTCACTTAGCAGTTTTCAGTGAGTTTAGTAAAAAACAAAACAAGAAAGCCAGCTTGTTCTGAGGTAGAAACTACATAGTGGAAGAGAGATGCAGAAAGATGAGGCAGAGAGATGGAAGCTTCTCACCCCATGGCTGTTGAGGAGCAGTGAGAGAAGGAAGGGGTCGGGGAAGGGAATATATTTTTTCACAATCTTTCCCCTAGTGACCTGCCATCAAACAGACACCATCTCCAAACAACATATTTAGCTACTGGATTCGGTGGATGAACCCACTGATGTGTATCTGGCTGTCATGATCCATTATTTTTCACGTGCCTGAGTGTGGGGTGCATTTTGGTCTGAACTAGTCCCCGAGCTAAAGACTACTAAGCACCGACTCTGTGGGTCTGAATGCCGCTGAAGATTCAGAGGTGAGAAAGAACAACAATGGAGAGCGAGTCACATAAGGCAGTAGTGATAATGGAGGCAGTGAATGAAAGTCGGTGGGATAAGAATGTGAAAGTGTTAAGAGGTAAGAAAGTTGTATAACTAGCTGTCTCCAAGCTTCACAGTCAGAAACCTAGAACAGGAGAGCAATTAACCTGAGCCCTCATATTTGGAGCCCAAGGTAGAGTTTGGTGAAAGCCATTTTTTTTCTGTTTTCTTTTGTTTTATCATTGGCTAGGATAATTGAGGATTATAGGTTCATGCTGGTCCAAGGAAAGCCAACTGCTGAAACTATAAAAAGGAAATTATATTTATTTGGGATTCCAAAAGAGACAAATTTGCAATTGAAAAAGATAGTTCAGGTAAACATATTAGAGAAGTAAACTCCAATTTCAAACTCTGCCACTAATCTCCTAAGTGACTGACTCAACTAGCCATCTTTCTGAACAGTGACTTTATTTTTAAAACAACTGCTCTGTAAAGGAAATTTTTATCTATGGTGTTTAAAAGATTTTTGATCCGTTTCTCCTTCTGTTTCCACATTTCTTCTTGTCCTTTCCTGTCTCCAAATGCGTTCAAGGGAAGCATTAATGTCCCATTTCTACTGTGGTTTCTGCTGCTCTCACACTCAGACTTATTCACTTCCTTGACATTTGAATTTGAGACTTCTCTACCTCTTTTTCTATTGTCTTTATTTATTTCACCTCACATGCATGGGTCATACATAATGATAGAGTGAACAATAATCCTGGTTTATTTGTGGCTACTTTTATGTGCCTGGGACTCCACAAATATATCTCTAACACTCAGAACAACCTTACCAGGTCAGTGTCGTTATATTATTTTTAACAGATGGAGATCTGGGTTGCAGAATAAGTGACTTCTCTGTGGTCATGTAGATAGAGAATACCAGGGCCAGAGCCTAAGTTTCCATCTAACTGGAGCCAAAGCCACAGGTCCTCCAAGTACAACATTCTTCCTTGCACCGTTGTTTCCTTTTGAAGTTAAAATTATACCCAAGAGGAAACACTGAGTTATCTGGGAGATGAGCTCATCCAGAGTGCCATGTTGTCTGTTTGTGTTGAAAAACTTATTAGCTTTCACCAGGAAGAAGTTATTTCTGTCTGGATTAGACCCTTTCAACTATGCTTAAGAGATACTTGACCTAAACAGCAGAACACACACTGAATGAATTGATTCTGTTTTTTAAAAATAAACTAAAATATACAGTTGGAATTATTTTCCACAAGTTTAAAAACACATTATTTGTTTGTATTTCAAAACTGGAGCAGCCTTTGGGGTTAAACCCCATCGTTGTTGATAAAGACATATTATGAGATATGCTACTGGTATTTTCATTGGAGTTACATTAAACTTGTTTACAGTTTTGCAAGTACATGCACTTTAACTATTTGGCTTGTGCTATCCAAGAACAATGCATATCTTTCCATTTTCTAATATTTTCTTGACCTCTTTTTTCAGAATACAATAATTTGCAGTGTAGAGGTCAACTTTCTTGATTCATTTTTCTTGATGCTATTGTGATTTCTTGATGCTATTATTTTCTTGATGGTATTGTGAAAGTTATGGTTTCCCTTATTTCTCCTTCAGTAAATTTTTTATTCGTGTACAGAACTGCTATTGATTTTTGAGTGTTCACTTCATATCCTGTTAGGCTTCTGAATTTGATCCTTAAAATCTGTCTCTTAGTGGAATTTTAGGTGTCCTCTATGTAGAGTATTGTATCATCCTCAAATAATGATAATTTAACTTGTGCCTTTCTCATTCTTATTTATTTTATTTCTTTCTCTTGTGTAATTGCTGTGGCTAATGTTTCCAGAACCACATTGAACAGGAATGGTGATGGTGGGCAATCTTGTCTTGTTTTTGGTTTTAGAATGAAAACTTTTGGCTTGTCATCATTTAGTATGATGTTGGCTATTCATTTTTTTATGGGTGACTTTCATCAGATTGAAATAAACACCCTCTATTCCAATTTTCTGTATCACTTTCATCACGAATGAGTGTTGGACTTGGTCAAATGCTTTTTCTTCATTTATTGAGATGATCATATGGGTTCTTATTTTTATTACTGTTATTGTTGTGTATTACATTTATTGACTTGCATAATGAACCATGCAACCCTAGGATTGATTCTGCTTGTCATGGTGTATCTTCTTAATAATTTATCACATTCTGTTTGCCAGCACCTTATCTACTGAGAGTTTTGTATTAATGTTCATTAGGGAGATTAGCCTGTAGTTCTTTCTTTAGGTTGTGTCTTTCATTTTGTCATCAGAGTGATGCTTGATTCCCAGAATAAAGTATTGCTTTACCTGTCAATTTCATTAAGGAGTTTGAAGAATTGTGGCATTAGAACTTCTTCAGAGTTCTTATAGAATTCAGCTGTGAATCCATCAAGACATGGGCTTTCCTTGGTAGTTTTTAAATTACTTCTTTAATTTTATTGACTGATATTGGATTATTTTTAGAAATTTTCTGTCTACTTGGTTCAGATTTGTAAATTCATATATATATCAAATAATTTACCTATTTAATCTGCATTTTTCATCTGTTAGAGTACACATTCTCAAAGGAGCTATGTATGACCTGGATTTCTGCAAGTTCTGTTGGGATTTCACTCTTTTTATTTTTTATTTATTTATTCATTTATTTTTTGAGACAGGGTCTCACTTTGTAATCCTGGCTGGCCCTGAGCTCACCATGTAGCCCAAGCACGCCTCAAACTCAGCAGTCTTCCTGTCTCTGCCTCCCAAGTGCTGGGATGACAGGCGTGAGCCACCACACCTGGCACTGTGGTATGCAGTACTGATTGCTGGTGGGAATGAGTCATCAAGCCCAGTATTGTATGTGGATACCAGGGATCAAACCAGGGAGCTTGCACTTGCTAGGCAGGTACTAGAGTCACTGAGCTAAATCTCCAGCCCCCCCCCCTTCATTCTTAATTGCATGAATTTAAGACTTTTCTTTCCTTTTCTAGGTAAGTTGGCTGAATTGGCTAAAATTTTATTTAATCTTTCAAAGAATCAAATATTAGTTTTTTTGTTTCTTTGTACTGTTTTCTTACTCTTAGCTGCATTATTTTCTGCTCTTTATAATTTCCTCCTTCATATGTAGTTTGCATTCAACTTGCCCTTCTTTTTCTAACAGGTTGGGGCTGTCTATTTGATCTTGCTGCATTTTTCTGACATGGGAATTCACAACTGTAAATTTCCCCTATAGGGCTATTTTCATTGTGTCCTATATGTTTTGCTATGTTGTATTGATGTTTTCATTTAATTATAAATATTGTCTAATTTCTTCTTTCATTTCATCTGTAACTCAAACATCACAGGACTAGAGAATATAATTCTAAAATTTATTCGGAATTGTAAGAGACTTGGAAGAGCAAAATCAATTCTGGGCAATAAAGGCAACCCAGGGTGTATCACAATCCCTAATCAGAAGTCATACTACAAGTTTACAATGATAAAAACAGCATGATACTTAGAAATAAAAACCAGACTTAAATGTCAATGGAACAGATTAGAAGATGCAGAAAACAACCCCAAATACACTCAGACACCTTATCATTGACAAAGATAGCCTCTTAATAAATGGTGCTGGGGAAGCTGGCCTTCTACATGATGAAGATTAAAGCTACACCTATAATTTCTCTCCTGCACTAAATTAAAATTGAAATGGAGCCAAGTTCTAAATGTTAAAATAGAAACACTGAATCTGCTGGAAGGAAGGATAGATAGAACACTTGAAGACCTAAGTATAGGTAGTCTTTATGAACAAAACCCCCATTGCACAGAAAATATTACAAAGAAACAACAACTGAGTCTTACTGTTTTATGGCAAAGAAACCATCAACAAAAGAACCAACCTATAGAATGGGGAAAACACTTTACCATTTATTCCACAGAAAAAGGACTAAAACTATCTTCAATATATAAAGAACTACAAAAGTCAGACCCTCAAATTTAAAATCCCAATCCAAAGATGAGCATCTGAAATGAATAGACACTTCTTAGATGAAGAAGTACAGAAAGAAAATAAAATATATGAAAATATTTAAACATCCCTGCACATTCAGGAGATGCAGCTTAACACAACACTGATATTCCATATCAATCCAGAAAGACTGACTAGTATTATGAAATCAACCAATAAGAAATGCCAGTCATGTGTGGAGGAAAAGGAATCCCCCACTGTGGATAGGAGTATAAATTGTTGCAACCAAATGGCTCAAAATTATCATTCCTATGGCAGGGTAATAGTCCATTTTATATAAAAAATTATCTACTATTCCAATATGGTATAGTACAGAGATTCCTCAAGAAACTAAAACTAGAAATTCAATTTCCCCTTCTTGATATCTTCCTGAAAGAATGAAAAGTGTCATACCACAGCAATACATGCACACCCATGTTTATAGGAGCACAATTTGTAATAGCTAAATCTTGGAAAGAGCCCAGATGACCAACAACTGATGAATGGATAAAGAAAATGTGATCCTCATGTATAGTGGAGTATTACTCTGCCAAATAGAAAGATAAACTTGAGACATTCACTATGAGGCCATATTTTTAAAAATTATTTTATTTGAATATTTATTGGTACATTATATATATACATCATGATTAAGCTCAACATTGAGAATCTGTACCAGTATATGAAATGACTTAATTCTCATTTTTCCCCTTCCCCTGACCACCCTACAACCCCCTGCCTTATGTGCACAAGATTTTTTTTCATTCTACCATAAAATTTTTTCTTTCCCCTCACTACTTACCCCTAAACCCCATTTTCTTTTAAATATTTACTATTTCATAATATCTACCATGCATTCTAGAACTCATTTACACCTGCAGTTTCTCATACAGGAAAAAAGATATGATATTTGCATATCTGTGACCTATTTATTTGTTATGAGTATATCCCTAAATTATGTTCACTTGAGTATAAATGACTCAAAAATGTCATTTTTATGGTAGGGTAATATTCCATTTTATTAAAAAAACAACACATCTTCTTAATCCAGTCTCTAGTTGATGAGCATTTGCATTGTTTCCAAGATTTAGTTATCACAAACTGAGCTGCTATAAACATGGGTGCAATACATCACTGTGATATGAATCTTGCATTTCTTTCGTGTGCATCCCTAGCAGGGGAATAGCAGGGTCAAATGGAGCCTTTAGTTCTGTTTTTTTGAGGAATCTCCATACTGATCTCTATAGTGCTTGCACCAGTTTACATTCCCACTAACAAGGGAGAAGGGTTCCTTTTTCTCTGCAGTCTTGCCACCATTTGTTGCTGGCTAATTTCAAAATAGCTAATCTTTGTAGAGTGACATGAAATCTCAGTATTGTTTTCATCTGCATCTCTCGACTCACCAATGATGTTGAGTATTTCTTCATATATTTCTTAAATGCTTTTACTTCTTTCTCTGAAAAGTGTCTGTTCATTTTAGATGCCCATTTTTTAATTGGGTCTTTAAATTTGGAGAGATGATTGATTTTTTAAGCTTTCTATGTATTCTAGATAGTAGCCGCTTGTCTGAGAAACAGCTGGTAAAGACTTTTTCCCATATTGTTGGTTCTTTTTTCACTCTGCCAGTGGTTTCTTTTGCTGTGCAGAAGCTTTTTAAGAAAATGCAATCCCATTTGTTGATTTCTTCTGCTAATTCAAGTGCTATAGAGGTTTTGTTCTTATAAAGTCTTTCCCTATGCCAATGTCTGCAAGAGTTCTACTTAACTTTATTGCAGCAAGTTTAGAGTTTCTGTTTTAATACTTAGGTCTATGATCCATCTTGATTTTAATTTAGTACACAGTGAAAGAGATAGATGTAGCTTTTGGCAAGTGGAAGCCCAGTTTTTGAAGCACCGTTTGTTAAAAAGACTATCTTTCCTCCTTTGAGGATGTTTCACACTATGTCAAAGATAAGGTGGCTTAGCATATCTGGAGTGTTTCTCGATCTTCTGATTTGTTCCGATGATCCTGTTTCTTTGCCAGTACCATACCATTCTTATCACAGTTGCTTTGTAGTATAGCTTCAAATTGGGGATAATGATACCCTGTGTGTTGTCCTTGTTTCCTAGAATTGCTTTTGCTATTCTAGGCCTCTTGTGGTTCCAGATGAAATTTTGGAAAATTTCTCAAGATCTGTGAAATATGATATAGGGATTTCAAAAAGCATTGCATTATATCTACTTGATGATATCAGTTCTTCCTACCCAGGAACAAGGGATGTCTTTTATTTTCTGATATGCTCTTCAATGTCCTTTTTCAGTGTTGTAGTTTTGAGAGTAGAGATCTTTTACCTCCTTTGTTAGATTGATTCCTACATATTTCATTTTTGGCGATGCTAATTGTGAAAGGAAGTGATTTCCCAATTTCTCTCTCTATATAAGTCTGTTATTTATGTATAAAAATGCTACTGATTTTTGAGCATTGACCTTGTTTCAGCTATGCTACTAAATTTGGTGATTAAGTCTAGCAGTTGTTTGGTGGAATTTTTAGAATCTTCTAGAGTATTGTGTCATCAGCAAATAATGACAATTTAACTTCTTCCCTTACTATCTTTATTCTTTTTATTTATTTTCTCTTGTCTAATTGTTTTAGCTAATGTTCTAGCACTGTATTAAACAGGAGTGGTGATAATGGACATCCTTGTCTTGTTCCTGATGTTAAAATGAAATGTTTCAGTTTTCGACCATTTAGGATGATGCTGGCTATTGGTTTCTCATAAATAGCTTTTATTAAGTTTTATTCAGATTTTGTGTAGGCTTTTGATCATGAATGGGTGTTGGATTTTGTCAAATCCCTTTTCTGCATCTAATGACATGACTATATGGTTTTTGTCCTTGAGTTTGTTAATACAGTGAATTATGATTGATTTACATATGTTGAGACATCTTTGCATCCCTGGGATGAATCCAACTGGGTCAGTGTGTATGATCTTCTTGATAATTCTCTGTATTCTGTTTGCCAGTATCTTGTTGAGAATTTTTGCATCAATGTTCATTAGGGAGATTGCTCTGCAGTTCTCTTTAATGGTTAGGTCTTTTTCTCCTTTTGGAATCAAGGTCATGGTTGCTTCAAGGGATGAATTTGGGAGTACTGCTTCCTTTTCAATTTCATTAAAGAGTTTGAGAAGTAATGGCATTAACTCTTCTTTGAAACTTTTGTATAAATCAGTGGTAAAGCCATCAGTACCAGGGCTTTTCTCTGTCAGTAGATTTTTTATTACATTTTCAATGTTTAACATTTTTACATATTCTTTATTCAGCTTTGGAAGTTCATATGTGTCTAGGAATCTATTTCTGCTATGTTTTCCATATTATTGGAGTAAAAATTTTCAAAGCAATTGTTTATTTTTCTCTGGACTTCCACTGGATCAGTGGTGATTTCCCCCTTTTTGTTCCTAATAGCATGGATTTAGGCCTTTTCCTTCCTTTGATAAGGTTGGCTAGGAGTCTGTAAATTTTATCTTTTTGAAGAACCATTCATTAATTTCTTGTATCATTTTCTTAGTCTGCATTGAATTAAATCCTGCTCTGATCCTTATAATTTCCTCCCTTTCATGAGCTTTGGGTTTGTCTTGCTCCTCTTTTTCTCGTAGCTTAAAGTACAGCTTTAGGTCATTTATTTGAGCTTGTTCTATTTTCTTGGTAGGCATTCACTGCTATGAATTTCCCTTGTAGAACTGTTTTCATTGTTTCCCATAAATTCCTGTAAGTTATCATTTAATTCTAAAAATTGTTTAATTTCTTCCTTAATTTCTTCTGTGACCCATTTTTTTTTTTTGGTCAGCAGAGTGTTGTTCAATTTCCATGTATTTGTGAAGTTCTTTGAATTTCTTTTGCTATTCAGCTCCAGTTTCAAGGGACTGTGGTCTGACAGTATACAGGGGATAATTTCAATTTCTTTGCATTTACATAACATGTTCTGTCAACTAGTATGTGGTCTATTTTGGAGAATGACCCATGGGCAGCAGAGAAGAATTTATATTCTGATTTTTTTGGGTGAAATACTCAGTAGGTATCTATTAAGTCCATTTGTTCGAAGGTTTGGTTCAGTTCAAGTGTTTCATTATTGATCTTTTGTCCAGCTGTGAGAGCAGGGTATTGAAGTCCCCTACACTATTGAATTATTTATTTGGGTTTTTATATTCATTAATATTTGTTTTTTATAGTTGGGTGCATTGGAATTTGGTGCATAAATATTTATGTATGTCATCTCTTTCTCTTGGATTGTTCCCTATACAAGGATGTAGTGTCCTTCTTTATCTCTCTTAATCAGTTTTCGTTTGAAGTCTATTTTGTCTGCAAATAAAATAGCCACTCCTGCTTTTTTGCAGTTTTCTGTCACATGGAGAATTGTATTCCATCCTTTCACTTTCAGCCTTTGGCTTTCTTTCTGTGTTATGTGTGTTTCTTATAAGCAGCATATTGTAGTATCTTGTTTCTTAATCCATTCTCCAGTCTGTGTCTTTTAATTGGCCCATTGAGGCCATTGATATTAATGGTTAAGACTGATATGGCCTGATTTATACCTGTCATAGTGTTTTCCTGTCCTCTGCTCTTTTATTCTTTGCTTTTCCCCTTTCCTTTCAGTTCCTTGTCTTACCCAAAGAATTCACTCTCCTGGGTTTCATGAGTTTTTGACCTTCATTGTTTTTTTTTCCAATATATTTAGAATGTTTGGGAGGGAAGGTTTTGCAATTGAGATATTCTTAGGTGTTCTTTTATCATGGAAGAATCTCATTTCTCCATTGATTTTGAAAGATAGTTTTGCAGGATACATAAGTCTAGGTTAGAGGTTGTTTTCCCCCAAGACTTAAAACATTTCACTCCTAGCTTTCTTTACATTGAGCATTTGTGTTGAAAAGTCTGCTGTCATCCTGATGGGCTTCCCTTTGTATGTGTTTTTATTCTTTTCTTTAGCTCCTTTCAATATTTCATTCTTTTATTGTACATCTGGAACATTGATAATTATATGCCTAGGTGTAGATTTTTTATATCACGGTCTTTGGGAGTTCTATAGGCCTCGTTTATCTGTATGTCCAATTCCTTTCCTTTTCCTGTGAAATTTTCTGCCATTCTGTGAATAGTTGGGGTTTTTTTGTTTGTTTGTTTCTGTTTTTTGTATTTTATTTTTTGCACTGTCTCCTGCTTCTTCAGTGACTCCAATCAGTGCTGGGATTACAGGTGTGAGCCACCATGCCCAGCATCATTCACATTTTTGATCACCTGGAACTCTGCTTGAAGCTATTTAAAATATTCCATTGCTTTTGTTATCTCAGATTCTATGGTGTTTTTGATCTCTTCTTTAATCTGATCTCAGAGATCAGTTGTGATTTCCATTTTAGTAGATCTATTTTTGTTACCAGTTCAGGGAGTCCTAGTAATTGAGTTTCATTTTGTTCCTTTTCCCTTTTCCTTGAATTCCCCTGTGGTGATGAACTTTGTGTACAGTTCTTCAATTTTTTCTCATTTCTTTTGTGCTGGCCAGTCCCATAAATCACTGCACAACCTATGTGGTGCTTACCCAGACTCACCCAAACAGGAATGGAGGTCCTGTGGGCTTCTTGTCTGGAACCTATGGCAGGCAGGCTGCAAGCCAGCAGCAGACATCACTGGGTGACTTCTGCAGTGCTTACCCAGACTTGCCTAGGGTGAATGGAACACCCATGGGGCTTCTGGACTGGACCCAGTGCCAGGCAGGCTGCTAGCAGGTGGCAGAACGCACTGTGTGACCTCGTCGTGCTTTCTCAGACTCATCAGGGGGAATGGAGCTCCCACAGGGCTTCTGGTCTGGATCCAATGATGGGCAGCAGGACCACATTTTCAAGTGAAATAGATCAGATATGTCTCTCATGTGAGAATCAGAAAGTGCAAATAAGGCTTCAAATGGATGATACATATTGGAAAGGAGGAAAACCTTGTTCAAATGGGAAGAGGAACAAAGGAATGGGTAGGAGAATGGAAAAGAAGGCAAAAGAAAACAAAAGAAAAGAAAGAGAAAAATGGAAAAAATGTGTTTCTAAATATGAAGGGTAAGAAAGGTTAGAGTGAAGGAGGGAAATGGGGAGAAAAAGATATATCAAGATATATTATGTACAGGCACACATTCTCTAGATTACTGATCAGTATGTATATACAAATATAACAGTAAAATTAATTGAAAAAATAAAAATAAAGACATATTATGATTTAGATATGGATATCCCCCAGAGTGTCATGAGTTTGGAAGGTGGTTGGGTCACTGGGGCAGTGTACTCATCTGTGGGTAATTCAGCTGCTAAATCCATAGCTTAATGTGTGAGTGTGACCTAAACTATCTTCCTCAGAGCCCAGCCCTTCCACCACGCTTGCCAACTATGGACTGAAGCTTCTGAAACTGAGATACAAAGTTACCCTCTCTCTGTCTTTAAATACCTGGCTGTCAGGTATTTTATTCAGTATTGAGAAGCTAAGGCAGAAGTCAAGAGTTACCCACTTTAAAATGTACTACTGAGTAGGAGTTTCCTTTTCACAGATTAGCCTAGTTCACACATACTTAGGCTATGGTTACAATGTAAACTTAATAAAGGACAAACTTTCTTCCTTGTGCATTTAAGGAATCTGGTTACTTCCCCAGAACCATACTCCTCTTGCAAGCATTCCCTCTCAATATCTGCTTGGTATGCTCTATCTGAGTTATGACTGTTCCCCATGCTCAAAGGAAAAAGTGTACTTCTGTTTATATCACAAACCCTACATAACCAGAATAAAGTAGCATAGCTTCATTTATGTCAAGTTGCAACAAAAATTTCAGATAAGAACTAATTCCAGAATCTAGGTTATATGTAATAACATGAAGGATGAGAAAGACCAACTAATAAGGACAAACTTCATTTCTTAGCTACTAGCTTGAGCTTGTAATGTTGAATGGATGAATAAATTCCTGTTTTAACTTGAGCAAATTAAATGTGTAAGCTTAAAATGATGACTAATTGTATAAGCCATATTTAACTTTAAGCATTTTCTTTACTCAAGTACATAAACTGTTTAGTTCCAAATCGGCAGTTAAATATATTGAAATCAATCCAAAGACAAAAAAAAAATCAGATGTAAAAATGACCTGGTATGATTTGTCCCTCTTTAACAACTTGATTAATTCAATTAGTTGATTGAATGCTATTTCTCAAAATGTTTGACAGACTTTTAGTCTTAAAAAATTAAACTACAAATTCTGTTATAACTGTGTATATGAAGACTTTTCACAATCTGAACAATAAGGTACTTCAAACCTGCAAGATAGAGTCTTGCTATGTAGTTCAGGCTGTCCTTGAACTCACTATGTAGCCCAGGATGGCATCAAATACCAGGCGATCCTCTTACCCCAGCCTCCCAAGTTCTGGGATTACAGGCCTGCACCACCATCTCTAGTTTCCTCATCTCTTGTATCAGAAAAACATTTCCAAGCAGTCATTCACTGCCCATTCTGTTCCAGTCAGTGTGTTGGACACTGGTAAACTGACCATTGAGTTGAAAGGTTGATAGAAAACACTATTCAAGGCTATGGAGTCATTGATCCACTAGATAGTGGATAGAAGTATATTCTAGTGCAGCAGAGAAGAATCACAGCGAGGTGAAAGAGCTTCTCAGAACTGTAGGCTAATGCTAATGAATCTAAGGTAAAAAGAGGAATAGGAAAGAAGCTGGAGAATTGGGCAAAAGCTGTGATCACAAAACCCTATGAACTATATTAAACCATAGGCCATTGAAGATTTGCAGCCCAGAGAATTGCACCCCAGCTGTGCCACAGGCAGCTGTGTGCAGTTTTGTGAACTATCAGACTTTAAGGCAAGAGGCCAGGCAAAAAATGATGATGGTCAGAACCACGCTGTTCATAGTCCATAAAAATAAATTGTTTTCTGTAATGTGGGAATAATTTGAGGATATCAGAGGAATCCCACAAAGGCATCACCAATAGCAACAACAGTAACATTAGTGGCGACATCAGTAGCAACTAGAATTTATGGAGCACTTATTCTGCACTGGGCATCCTGCCAAGCGCTTTCCATGCTCCAGTGCAGTTCTTACTACTACTCTGTGAGTTAGGTACTCTTATTATACTCATGTTTAGAAAAGATTGTACAATTGAGCAGTGGATGAGCTGAGTCTCAGAGCCAGATTATTTTTGGAGCTGTGATGTTAAGTCTTACACTTTGTAACAAAATTCATTAATTTATAACTTTAAATTCACATAAGACAATAAATGGGGTTCAGATGAGATTTGAAACTCCCTCCTAAAAAAATCAAAAGAAATGAGTTTTGTAGCTGTTTTTGCCTTTACTTTACAAAGATATATGTTTCTAAATTACAATAATTTTCTACATGTTTCACCATGAGGGAAGGAGGCTGCTCATATCCAACAAAAGTAAGCTACTTATCAGATTCTGCAGCGTGTGTGGATTAACACGTGTCTCCAGCACTTCAGGGTGTCTCCCTCACTACGCGGCCCAAAGAGTGCCTGGGAAACTGATGTGGATACCAATAATTCCTGGGGAATCTGTGGACTTTCCTTTCAGAGGATTATTCTACTGTAAAGAGTGGATCATCAGGAGTAAAGAGACAAAGAGAAAGGGAATTCCAAAGTACTTAGAAAGAGTTGCCTCCTGAAAAGGCCAGTCTTAATTTGTATACAGGCATCTGAGATGATGAATTTAAACACTCAGATCAGACAGTACATTAAGCCCTGTTCACATTCCATCCTCTAAGCAAAGCACTAGCTATTGTTTTATGGTGGACTGCCTAGAGAGGGTATGCTGGGTAAAGGATAAGCACCTAGATCGTCCGCTTCTATCTGTTACCTCACCAAGAGCTTCACTTATTGTGTGTCAGTTCTGAGACACAAATCTACATCTAGAAGTCTCCTAAATAAAATTTTAAGTCTGAAGCATTGAGGGAAGAACAGGAATCATGCTGTCCTTTGCACCATTTGGCAGTAATCCCTTTTATTTTCTCGTATTATACTTAATTCTCTATGTGCTGCTTCTTTTTAGAAATGTTTAGAACTTGTTTAAAAACCAAAATTTTAATCATTCTAGGAGCTGGAAGGGAAATAGAGTTTTGAGAAAGTAGGATTTCTCATTACCTTCAAACTATACTATGAAACAAAATTGGGCCAGTTTTGGAAATCTACTAAACATACTTTTGACACTTTCCTATATTAGTCAGAGTAAAAAATATCAATAGTGACAGATAACTATTTCTTATAATCACATTTAATCAAAGAATTTATTTTAGAGCTTCCTAAAGTTCTAATTACGTTCCACAGGGCTGACTCCTGGCAATTTGGTAGTAATACTCTTCTTAAAAACTGCATAATTTTCCAGGTAGTTCCCTGTCTTACCCAATAAATCTCCCTTCCTCTTCTCAAAAGTTATTAGACTTTCTTGGCAAGGTACCAAGCTGGGAAGATATTTTGAAGATGTCTTGATCAATCTAAATTAGGAAATAGGTGTTTGAAGTTCATTATATAAATATAATGGTTCTGAAACTCAGCTATATGATTTGGATGAAACATACAAAAGAAACACAAAGTATTTTGCTGCCTCTATATAATGCAACTGTGTTTAAGAGAAAGGAAAAAAATAACAAATTGGCTTAGCTCAGACATTTTGATCTCTCTTCAGTGCTGGCAATGCTTAGGTCTGTTTGCTGCTGATAATGACACATCAGTCCTTTCTACAAAAGGGTTTGTTTTGTGTTTTGTAATGGCATAAATTATTTTTCTTGTTTCTGATGTGGAAATAGCAAGCTTTTTAATTCCAGGAGTTTTCATAAATATTGCATTTCTGAAAGACCAAAATGAGTCTATAATTTATGTTGTCAAAGAAATAGAGTTCATTGCTCATCTGGTATGTACTTTTCAGAAATTTAAATAGTTTTATAAAATCAAGGGGAAAGTGGTTTATGTATATACACATTTTTCTTTAAATATATTTCTATTAAATATAGTGTGTATAAAACTAAAGCAGTAAGTCTATGTAATATTGCTATTGACAATTGGATGTAATTTGATGATTTTACACTATGCATTTATAAGCCCTATTTTTTGATACAAATTTCAAATCAGATGTCTCAAAACTAATGAATAATGGAGCTTTGACTAAAAGTCATATAATATTTTTTCTGTCAACCCACTTGAATTTATGCCCATTTAAATAGTAACAATGACACAGAAAACTCTGTATCCAGAGCATATGAATGAGTAAGGAAACTGTAGCTTTTGTACACAATAGAATGCTACTCTGAGGTAATGATGGATAAGTTTCAGTCATGTGTAGGAAAATGAATGCACCTTGAAACCATAATGTTAGGTGAAATAAATCAGACATGAAAGTTTACATATTATAGTTTCCCTTTTACAGGAATCCAAAATATAAGCAAAGAGCAAAATAAAAGACAGATAGTGAGTAACAGATAGACCTTTTGGGAATGAGAAAGGGACTAGAAAAATCAAGGAAGAGTGGAGGGAGAAGAGAAGGGATCAAAAAGGAACTGAGATGTGCTATATATATGTTCAGTCTCCCCATGAGGAATGTCATTATCAGGTACTACAAGCATACACCACTAAAAATTAAAATTGAAAAAGTAGCCAAGTGAAGACATGACTTTATTTGTCCCTTCTCCTGAGTTGTACTTGGCCACTCTCTCCAGGGATGGGGGTGTAGAACTGTTACGACTGACAGCGGGTTCTTACAGACTGTCCTTGCCAGACACCCCCCAACACACACACACACACACACACACACACACACACACACCCTTTCTTTGTCTCTGTCTGTGTGATCAGTGGGGTGAATGAGTGCTTTCCTGGGCCAGGCCTAAGTGGCACCAGATGAGAGTCAGACATTCATTGCCAAGTGGGACCACTCTTCTTGTTAGGTTTTGGGCCCCTCTTTCCTTCACTCTGCCCTTTGGTGGTATGTGGAAGGCAGGGATGTAGAATTCAGCCCAGACAAGGGAAAAAAATCTCAAGAAAAAAACTGAAAGCAAAGCTTTTGTAAATAAGGAGCGAAAGAAGGGTGGAAGGGGAAGGAAAGGAACAGGGAAAAGAGACACGTCATGTACACCTGCACAAATTCCCTATGAGGATTGTGAACCTTATGTATATCTAAAATGTATCAAAATTGTACATTTATCCATTTGTTCATTCCATATTTATTCAGTAACCAATGTTGTGTCAAACAATCAGCTCAGGGATACTGAAAATGAATAAGGCAGACATATCTCTTCTTTTTATAGAGTTGGCAATATGTTGAAAATAAACACAATTTAAAATAGTGACTCTCAGGATAGGAGAAATTGGTGTGGGGCCAAAGGACTATTCAGAGGACCTAACCTGGCCTAAAGGGAATGGGCTCACTTGGAAGTGAACGTGTGTGAGCAGAACATTGAAGGATGAGTTGAATGAACCTGTTTCTAAATGAGAGAAGAGAACCAGAACGTCTGGCAATGATTTTCATCTGTGTCGTTACAACTTCTCCCATGACATCTGAGATACACAAAGTCATTTTTGTAAAAGGCGAAAGATTTATACGATCTGAAGAGAAACCAGAGTATACAAAGTCATTTTTGAATTCTTTGTGGGGACCACTGTATGTTACTGGAAACAAATTTGGGGCAGCAGAAATCACTTATGACTGTTCTGCTTTTCCAACTACTGTTAGACAAGACATACAAATGCTGGCATTCTCCCACAAGCTTATGTTTGAAAAGCTTTTAAGTCATTTATGTCTCTAGATTATTGTTTAAGAAAAAAAGAGATAATATTAGTCATTATATGAACATGAATTTATAGTTGTGAAAATACAACCACCATATTTCAAATACAAGCTATGAAAGTCTTTGTACCACAAATGTATTTTTTAATTTGAACTTTTATTGGTACATTATATATACATATCATGATCACACTCAACATTGAGAATTTGTACCACTGTATAACACAACTTAATTCTCATTTTTTCCCATTCCCCTACCAACTTTACAACCCCTTGCCCCCAATATACATAAGCTTTGTTTCCTCTTTAAAAATCACCATCATATTTTCCCATCACTTACCCCTACACTCCATTTCCCTTTGATTATTTTCTATTTCACAAATCTATTCTACATTCTAGAACTCATTTGCATTTTCACATTTGCATACCAAAGATGTGATATTTACACATCTATGACTTATTTATTTCACTTATGAACACTTTTCAGAGGAAGAAATAAAAGCAGCCAAGAAGCATGTGAAGAAATGCTCAAAATCAATGCCCATTAAAGAGCTGAAGATGAAAACAACACTGAGATTTCATCTCAATCCACAAAGAATGGCTGCTATCTTGAAATTAGCCAGCAGCAAATTCTGACAGTGCTGCAGAAAAAAAGGAACCCTTCTCCACTGTTGGTGGGAGTGTAGACTGGTATAACCTCTATAGAGATAAGTGTGGAGATTCCTCAGACAAGTAGGATTCGAGGTTTGATTTGACCTTGCTTCTCCCCTACTAGGAATATACAGGAAAGAATTGTAGGATTCATATCACAGCGACACATGTGCGCCCATGTTTATAACAGCTCAGTTTGTGATAGCTAAATCTTGAAAATAACCCAAATGCCCATCAACTGGAGACCGGATAAAGATGTGTGTGTGTGTGTGTGTGTGTGTGTATGTGTGTGTTTATAAAATGGAGTGTTCTTCTGCCATAAAAAACAATGTTTGTCATTTATACTCAAATGGATGTATCTTGAGGACAAATGTGTTTATTTTTTAATATTCATTAATGTTTAAAAATTTTTAATGGTTTCTTTTTAATAAACACACAGTAATTATACTATTTATGAGGTATCATTAGCTTTAATCTTTTCAAAAACCTATTAAAATAGGTATTTTTACTAGCATGTTGTAAATTGAAAACAGGTGATATGAAACTAGTAAATTTTCATTGTTTACTGTGATTTTCTATTTTAACAAAATACTAGACATGCGCCGGGTGTCTCCATATCTGTAATCCCAGCACTCGGGAGGCAGAGGCAGGGGGATTGCTGAGTTTGAGGCTTGCCTGGGTTACATAGTGAGCTCAGGGCCAGTCTGAACTACAAAGCGAGACCCTGCCTCAAAAAAAATAAAAATAAAAAATACTAGACATGCAAATATGTCTTAGTTGAAGATTGATTCTCATAAACACCTTCTCTTTATTAATCATGCATTCCACTACCACTTAGTTTTACCATTTTAATTATATATTTCCTGATATCTCTTATTTTTGTCTGAATTTTCTTTCAACTTTATATTTAATAAAATAATACCCTATAATTCTTGAAATATAAAAATGTTTGTTCAGAGAAAGGTAAGAAAGAACAAGAAAAGGTGCAGATGATACATATTCTTGTTTTAGTTATCAACAGCACAATTTTTCTGGCTGGGCCCTATGGGGATTTTGAATAATGGTTTATGGTAGTAGCAGATACTGGAACATTTACATTAAATATGCCAACAAAATAATACAAAATTCTAACAGAACTCAGGGATGAGAAATACAAGAGATTAACATGCTTCCTCTGGAGCAGAAACTGTCTCTTTCACTTGGTATTTCTCATATGCAATTATGTTCAGTAAAATTTTGGAGAAGTGAAAAATATACAGAGGAAGGAGACAAGATTTGTTTGGTAAGAAAGTGCTTAACTTCATGAATTCCATCAGTGCAAATATGTGGGAGTTTTGTTTTTCTAAGACATTTTAAAACAGTTGGCAAAAGTAAACAATGATAGGAAGGGTTTAGAGAGATTAATAAAAGTTGAAGAAATGAAAGCATTGAGAATCAAAACAAAATAAAAATATTTAAAGATATACTATCACTTAAACTATATTCCATACTAAGTCACAAATAGAATATCAGTGTGCTTTAAGATGTAAAAAAGTTGCAAAGATATAGTGTACAGTTAGATAAAAGTAAATCTGGAAGTTGCTAGTCAAAAGTTTATTCAATCTGTAGTTTAAAAATTAAAAAATGAAAATGATTAACCTTCAGAAGAAATAGAAAAAGAAAGTATACAATGTCTACATAGAAATGATAATATAGCTGGACATGGTAGCTCATGTCTGTAATACTGGCACTTGGGAGGCAGCGGCAGGAGGATTGCCATGAGTTCGAGGCCAGCCAGGGCTACATAATGAGTTCAGAGCCAGCCTGAACTATAAAGTGAGAGCCTGTCTCAAAAAACTTTAAAAAATGATAATAAAAATATTATATATCAGGAGCAGTAGTATATATTCAAAGAATAATCAGAGTTAAATTCAAATCACTAAACCCTTGTCAGAGGATAAAAATCAGTGAGTTAAGACTTGGGCTGCATTAGTCCATGTGTAGGGAAGAGGGTGAAGAAGCTATGACAGCTGATACTGGCCTCTCCTTGTTTAAGACTGGAGGACTTCTACATCTGACCATGGTGAAATAATCATCCTCATGAAACAACTAAAGAACTGGATGAAACAGGACAAAGATAGGGACATGCCATCAGATGTCAGGAAACAAAGGAAAAGGGTCAGTGAGAAGTGAGAAACAAATGGAATGTGGCCCACATCTGCCCCAGACTGCTGCCTGCAGATAGTTTTTAGGACATGTGCAGAGGAAGAAACCAAAAAGAGTTCAAAAGTTACCTTGATTTGAAGAAGTTGAGCTGAGTCTAAGGCGCCCAGGACAGCAGTGCCAACTGAGCAGCAGCCTGGCAAAGAGTGAGCTACCCAGAGAAGACCCTAAATGTGGGAAATGGGAACAGGACGCAGCCAGAACCCTCGTGCAAGCTCCAGTGTCCCGTGAGTCCCACAGCAAAAGGATTAACTAACAACAAACAACAAAATTGGAACCTTGAGAAAAATGCTGAGCCCGAGCTAAAGCCTTCCTTCTTTGAGCAGCAGCAGAAGACCCAAAATCCATAACTTGCCACACCTTTATTCATTACCAATCTTTCACATTCAAAATCCTAGCATGCATAAAGCAGGGCGGATATCAGCAATAATCCTTGTAGTTGAAGATCCCGCAGGGTGGAGCAGATGTCCACAGCAGTCCCAGTAGTTGATCCCTCAGGGCAGGACAGACATCCGTAAATCTGCAGTTCCCGACGGCCAAGGAACTGTAGAGGTCCCCTGCAAAAATTGATCTGAGTGTCGGTGGTGCATGTGCACAGTTTACGTGGAGTAGCAGAGAAAGGGTCACCTAAAGAAAGATGTTTTCACCATCAATTAAGAGCCCCAAACTTGAGTGGGAGATCACATTACTCACAGAGCATCAGCTGGAATTCACAGTGGGATTTTGCATCAGAAGTGGAGAAAATTAATCAGGCCCTAAGTATTGCTCGGGCACCACCTAAGAAACCTCAAATGCCTTCTCCTGATGGATGAAACTATTCCACACATTTTGACTATATCCAAGAATAAAGATCTCAAGAATAATAATAGGGTCCCAAATCTGTCCACTATTTTGCAAGGTAAAATCTGCATTTTTAGAAATTATCAGACCAAAAGAAAAAGACCACTCATGGAAAGAGATTCTATTGAAAGTGGTGAAAAACCAACCAAAAAAAATTATCCTAGAATTGCTACAGATAATAGAGTTAGTGATCAATAATGTTAAAAATAATGCAGTATGCTCAAGAAGTTTAATATATAACTGAACTGGTGTGTACAAAATTGATAGGGATTTCTAAAATGACCTCATTTTAATTTCTAATGATAAGAAACTCCAATGAAGTGAAAAAAATATGCTTGTTAGGATTAATAGTAGACATTTCTTTGGTAGGGGAACCTGTAGATGTAAATAAATTCTAAAATGTATGATAGGTTTTGTGAAATAGGAAATATTCAAAGGGAATATGGTAGTAGAAAGTAATGAGGGGAATGCATAAATATGATTTGGAAAGAAAAAGTAAGCACATGCACATAGGGATGGGGGTTGTGAGTGAGTAGGGATATGGGTAAAAATGAGAATTAACTCATGTCATATGCTGGTACAAAGTACCCAGTGTTGAGTGCGTTTGTGAGCTGCATATAAAATGTACCAGTAAAGAATTCAATTAAAAAATAGTAGACATTAATGAAAAAGTGAATTTAAAGAATAAACAGTGGAATCTACTAAAAATGAAATACAGAGAAAGAAGAATGAAGAAAATATATAGAATGTCATTGATCCAGGGAATAATTTAAAGCTGTCTAATCTGCATATAATTTGAGTGCAAGAGAGACAGAAAGCTGAAAAACAAAGAAAAAAAGAGGAGAAAAGAGATAATGAGAGAGAGAGAACATGAATGGCTGGAGAACTCCAGATTTAATAGAAATTTAAACTCTTCAGTTCTAGAAGCTTAAATAACCCCGTGATAGATACATTAAAATTACACATAGGTTACTGTATTGATTTTCTGAAAGTATCATAACAGAATACCACTGATGAGATGGCTTAAACAGCACGACATACCTTTTTTTTCTTACACTTCTTGAACCTAGACATTAAAAGTCAAGCTCTGGGCTAGTTGATTCTTTTCGGAGATTTCTGTCCTTGGTTTATAGATAGCCATCTGCTTCCTGTTCAGCTCCATGGTCTCCCCATGACTATGTGTCTCAGTACCTTTGTCCATAAGGACTTCAGTCATGTTGGATCAGTGCCTCCTGAAACTTTAATGTGATCTGCCCTTCAGAGGTCTCATCTCCAAGTACTGTTATATTCTGAGTTCTGAAGCTTAGAATTTCCACATATGGACTTAGAACAAATGTAATTCATCACAGGTATCAAACTCAAATTGTTTTTAAATCGCAGGAAAATCTGAAAAGCAGCTCATGACCTAGGACTTCCAGAATTGCTCAGAAAGTGGTTACATGGTGGAAAAGAGTACCTGAAGCAAGAGGGAGTAGTTTGAGAAAAATTAATGGCAACGTGTCTTTTACTGTAATGATTTTTAAAATGTATTT